>KV455110.1:0-35403 GCA_001662575.1 Pseudogymnoascus sp. 23342-1-I1
CCTTGCGCAGGCCGGGCCCGAGCGCACTGCTGATGCGGAGGAGAGGTGGGGGAAGGGGGAGGGAGAGGGGTGAATATACATTACATATATGACGGTGTAACACGGGGCTGCGTCGTCGATCCCGCGCGCGCTTGGCAGGTCAGGACCGGGGGGGGGGGGGGGTGTTTAGTTAGAGGGGCCGGGGGGGGGGGGGGGTTGCAGGTGCAATTTCTTGATCTCGGTGTGCGAACCCCTACTGCAGTTTTAAAGGCGTTGGGGGCATGGATTGGTGGGGGGCGATGGGTGCATCTACGCATTTATGCAGTATACACGGATGGATGGGATAGGTTGATGGATTGGGATAGACGGCGCGAAGGGCGGGAAGGATAGAGCAGAGGAGAACAGCGTATCGTTAATACTAATGCAGTATTTACCCACCCATTTTACCTTGTCCCATCCACCCACACACATCTATCCCGCTACGCGGTTGAATAAAAAAGCGGCATGGTTTGCTATCAAATAATCGTGCCCCTCAAAAGGTCTAAAGAGTAGCTATAGGTAACAATAGTGATTATAGCACTCAAAATACAAGCAAGGGTGTTCAGTTACTCAGGGCTATAAATTAATAGACTAGCTACTAACAAATAGAACTAAAGAGAGAGGTCCTATGCCTACAAACTACCCGAAACCATGCCACTTATTGCTTCAACCGCGTACCCGCGGCCGGTGAGGATGCCCCTGTGTTAACTACAGATCGCGTCGTGCATCTCGGATCTATCGTTCTGGGATGATGGCGTGAAGTGGATGCTTGTCCTACCCTATTCATCTATCCACACACACACATTCTCACAGGTAGTTGACATACTGCATCGTAAAATACCCTGTCCCGTGGCGCATTCCCAACGGCTGACGAGGCTGCAGAGCCGCATGTGTGTGGTGTCACGAGAACGAGTGTGGGTAGCCGGTGAGCGTTGGGGGGGGAGTGGAGGGTAAAGTGTAAAATGTGAAGTTACAAGGAAAGATAGTATACTCTGGCTCATGGAGGCTCTACGGATCGAGATTCTCAAACCAGTCCCTTCCATCCGCGCCGCTATAGTATGTATCGAAGCCTCCATCTCCGATGGAGGCTGTGCGTGCACATGCAGTTCGCAGCCTTGTCCGGATGGGGGTTGCACCGACATAACACCCCCTTCCTAAAGTAATATATATGCATGGCAAGGGGATGGTCTTTAGGGCGCACACTATTTATAACCACACCGCACAGCAATGCAATGCAGGCCCTCACCGGTGAACATCCTGACCTGACTATAGTCAGCCTTGCACTCCGCCTTGGCTCATGGCTGGCTGACGCATCTTCCCTCACCGAAGCGGGGCGTTCGAGCTCGGACTGGGTTTTGACTCGTGCTGCAGCGCATTGGGTTCTTCTCACCGAGGAGCTCGGATCAACTTGCGTGCAGTAGAGTGCATGCATGGGATCTGGGATGCGGCTAGAAGCTTTGTTCACCTAGAGAGCGAGGGGGGAGCTTGAGTCGCTGGACAGCACGGGGTGCTGCACATTCAGCGAACTCGGCATCTCAAGAACCACAAGGCAGGCACGGGATAGGCCGTGGACCCTTTTCAGGGGGGATGGAGAAGAAATATTTTGTTTTGAACTACGCACACTAATACGCTATCTAGTAGTCATAAGCCGAAATCGAAGCCCCGTGATATGGAGAGGTACATTGCTGATTCGCTCCGGAGCCAGGGGCAGGATCGCTGCTTTACTGCTTCTTCTTCTTCTGCTGCAGTAGTAGCTGCTGCCGGGGAGGAGGTGAGAGGCGATGATATTGTTTTTGCTCGTTTTGGGGAGCTGGCTTCTGCTGTGGTGGAGATCGAGGAGTTTGGGCGTTTAGGGGATCCCCCTCCGCTGGCCTCTTGGGCTCGAGCTGTAGATGCAGCATTCCCCACGCCCAAATCATCCATCGAGCACTTCCGCAGTCCACGCAGATGCACCGCGGGATCAAAATTCACTATCACAAGCGCCTTCTGGGCCCCCTCCCCCCCCGTCGAGTAAACCAGCGCCGTCCCATCAAAACTCCCCTGCACCTTCCCAATATACCCCGTTGGATTCATGAGGGCGTGCAGCTCCTGTCCAGCCTCGCTATAAGCGCCCTCTGCATCCGGTGCCGGCGGCCACAGCTCCACTGGCCCGTCTTCATACTCCTCATCCAACCCCTCCTCCTCCTCCAGCTCGCCGGTCTCCGGATTGCATGCTGGGGTGGGCATACTCCGGTCCATTCCACATGCAGGGGCCTTGCGTCGGCGCGAACAGGCTCGGATGCGCAGACACTGCTGCACTCCCGGGTCAGGGTGCGGGACGTCATTGACGAGGTCCACGAACGTGCCGTTAGCAGAATTATCATAGTGTCTCACCGGCGTCTTGGTAACAACAAAGGATCGCTGGCCTGGCAGCGTCTCGGACTCGGTGTGCACATTCCTCGGGAGCCGAATCTGGGAGGGCGAGAAGTGCGGTTTGTTGGACGCGGTGATGGTGAGGGCGAGGCGGTCGTTGGTCAGTGCTGCCAAGTCCTCGCGACGCTGGTGCTCGGAGGATGGAGAAGGGTAATCCGAGGTGCTGGCGAAGGGAGAAGTGCCGAATGGCTGAAACGTATTTAGTGAGGCGTGCGGCATTGCCGGTGCAGCGTTAGCCTGGTGGGAGCTGCTGTTGTTCGTTGGCCGGGTAGGAAAAACAACTTTAGTTTTGTAGACAGTCCTTTGGCCGACGGTGCGGCCCTCGAGCCACTCCTTCCGTGATTCCACGATTGTGAGTTGGCCGTTTGTCTCATCGATTGCAAGAGCAAGGCTCGTCCAGCGGTCGTCTAGAGGTCCTTCAAGGTGCTGGCGGCGCCACATACACTTATCTTCTGTTTTTTGTAGCTTCTTCTCAGAAGGATTGCGAAGTGGAAATCGCCTGCCATGATAGAAAGACGTCCAATCCACTTCCTCCACTTCATAAGTTGTCTGGTTGGAAACTGCGTAGAAATACCCATCCACGACCTCGAAGCAGATAGTAGAGCCAATCTCAGCACCAATTAATTCATGGAGGAAATTATTGCGTCCTAGAAACTTGCCGTTCTTCAAATCATACCCATGAAGAACCCATCTCTTGCGGTTATCATATTCGTTGCAGATGTGGACTCCGTAGTAGAGATAGTCACTATCATGACGTGCGAAGAGCTTTTCTGTCGAGGCTACCTCGGTGCTGAGGAGAATAGCCTGTTTCTTAACGTCCACCGCAATAAGCCAGCCTCCTCGTCTTGGGTGCGAGTATCTGAACAAGCAGGCCAAGACACCTTCGTGATAGTGAAGGAACGAGAAGGAGCCTGCAACCTTTGACTGGGCCTTGAACGCAGTCTTATCAAGAAGACTAGATAGATCAACAACTAGTTCCTCCGTAGGGGATTGCCGTGTTTCCAGCAGACGTAGTGTACCGTTGTGCATGTACCACAGAGCACCTTTGGAGTACATGTAAGTTTGCCCTACACCAACGATGGCGACCGAGTAGGGTTTCGCCGTTGCCAATGCTTCCGTCTTCTTGGCCCACTTCCGCAAGGCTTGCGCCGAACTTGTGCCGCTTTGCTTCACCAATTTAAACTCCCTGCTTTGTGGGATTTTCGCCTTTCCCGAGAGTGATCAACAAATATACCAAAGGAAGCGTTTGGGAATATCACTAACCTGAGCCACAGCCTTGGAGATCTGGTCGCTGAAAACGTATTGGTATAACCGCCTCGATGTCCTAGACAGGCTAATGACATCCTCTATTTCTAACGTAGAGGCTATGGCCCACCAAAGTTCATTTGGCAATGATTCCAGGGACGTCATGGGCGGCTAAAAACCGATGAACAGGGTGCACTTATATGCACCGAAACGTATTGAAGATGAACGACGGGGACGCTGGTCACATCGCAGAGAAGGTTGTTGGGGATGAGACGAAAGGCTATTATGAGAAGTCCCACCCATGAGAGGACACGAGCGAGGGGGTCTTCTTATAATAAAGTGGAGTCTCCTAGTTAGTCCTCGGTTTTGAGCCTCACGCTCAAAGGAGCAAGGGACGGATCATGACCTTAAAGCCGTCGGGAGCTAACCTGAGACAGACCCACGGTTCGCTGGATACACCGATGTCACCCTAAAACATGAAATTGAAGTGAAAAAAATCAAATTAAGACCGACACAGACGTAAGAAAAAAGGAAGGAATACTTAAAGAGCCGCAGCGGGGGTTGGTTGTATACTTTGTAAGTGAGGCTAGCAAATGCAATTTTAGCCCTCCCACCTGTGTCTGGGAACGCGGGAGTGTAATGTACAGCCGTACAGTAGAATACCATGCAGCCATAGGCCTACCTTTCTTCCATGGTGCCTTACTAATGTTGATTTGGAAAATAACTCATAGTTTAGTTAATAGTCGCCACTTCCAAGATATGGGGAGTATATTATGGTTCAGGGCGGTGATGGCCGGATAATCTGACGATGGGATGGGATAGGATGGGGGGATTGTTGATCGCGGCGGCGAAGAGACAGGTCTAAGACGAGGCTCTGTGGATTAGAGCGCATTGACGACCGTGACTGGATGGCCAGATGGGGGCTGTGAGGGCGAGTAGCGCGCTTACAGGGAAGGTGGCCTTTGTCCCGCTAAAAAATAAGAGCCGCATTATAACACCCACCCCCAGTAACCCCCACTAATCTAACCCCCTAACAGTTCTCCTATTCTCCAATCACGCATCATCGATGGCGCCAAGCACGAAAATTGGGCGTTGCTACCACCCTCTTAGAAAGGAGAATCGAAAATGTTTTAGTTTACTGTTGACGAGGCGGTAAAGAGGCTCTCCCTGTCGGGGAATTGATCCTGGGGATCACCCGTTTTCTATTGGTTTCATTATTTCCCCTTAAGACATCCATCCTCATACGACATCCTCACACGACAAGCCCAAATCAATATCACATCTTCACCGGTGAGCGGTACTATTGAATATGTATTTGAACGAAGGGGCTGCATTATACGTATGGAGCATCACAATGTACGACCCGTATATCCAACATGGACTGGACACTGAGGGCCCCGAACATTCCGATGAGACCTGTCGCGTATGACAAGACCTACTAGCCAACAAGGCTTTATATCCATCAGCACTGGTCAGCAATAAAGAGCCTCCTTCTTCCGAGCCAGGGATCACAACACAATGCCGTGCCGTTAAAATAGACGTGAGACAACATGCCCAAGGCAGTGCATCAACCTTGTCGTACACCCCTTCCTCATAGGGGTATCCATGCACATGCGCCATTCCATATAGCTCCAGAGCCAGCTAATATGGATATATGTATCACATTTTATAGCTTCCTTCTGTCTGTCAACCTTGGAAGCCATCAGCTGATATCACATGATCTCCACGCCATTGCTATCACGAAAAAGCGGGGGAGGAAGGGTTTCCGCGCCGACGCCGAATTAAGTGGCGTTTTCTTAGCCCTGAAAATGATTCGATGGAATCCCGAACTCTTACATACTCATATTCTCGTATTCGTAGCACAATGCAAGGCTTCGTCAAAAGAAAGAAAGGGCTGGTCCTACAGCGTGGGCTGGTCCGACAGCGTGGAATAGACCTGGCCTGACGTGGAATAAATCTGATAAAAACCAAATCCCAATCCCGAGGTCGATGTTGACCTCGCTATCACCCAGACGTATCCCAGTCTAGCTCCTTTTCCTCTCCTCTAGCTCTCGTCGTATCCGCCCATCTCCATGTGATCCATGGGACATTCACCACCTAACCACCACCATCACCACCAACAACCTCACCAGCACTCCCACACCCACCACCACCCACCATGGCCCTCGGCCGCCTCCGCAACTTCCTCTCCGGCCACCGCGCCGACCCCTCCTCCCCCCCTCCCCACTTCCTCCACATCCGCTCCTCAAAACTCTTCATCATCCTCACCCTCTGCGCCGCCGTCTTCAGCGACATGTTCCTCTACGGCGTCATCGTGCCCGTCGTCCCCTTCGCGCTCACTGACCGCGCCGGCGTCCCCGCCGAGGACGCCCAGCACTGGGTGAGCGTGCTGCTTGCCGTCTACGGCGCCGCGCTGCTCGTGTCCGCGCCGGTATCAGGGTGGTATGCGGATCGCACTAGTAGTAGGAGACTGCCGCTGCTGTTTGGCCTCGTGGCATTGACAGGGGCGACGGTGCTGCTCTGTCTTGCGAGGAGCGTGGCGCTGATGGTCGTAGGGAGGCTGCTGCAGGGGTGTGCGGCGGGGGTGGTGTGGACGGTGGGGATGGCGCTCATGGTCGACACGGTGGGGCAGAAGGATATCGGGCAGTTGCTGGGGTATGTGGGGATTTCGATGTCGGTGGGGATTATTATCGCGCCATTGGTGGGAGGGGTGGTGTATCAACGGAGCGGGTATTATGCGGTTTATTATGTGTGTTTTGGGCTGTTGGCGTTGGATATTGCGATGAGGTTGGCGTTGGTGGAGAAGAAGATTGCAGCGCAGTGGGATGATGTGGTTGGTGTTGAGGGGAAGGGTGTTGCTGGAACGAATACGGCGGAAGAGGTGGGGGAGGAGGATTCCGCTGCTGTGGAGGTGAAAGGGGAGGATCTAGACGTGCCTGGTGGAACAAGCAGCACCGGCGCTTCTACCACCAACGAAGCAGCGACGTCGATCCAACCACCCGCCACCTCTTCCACCACTCCCCCTCAGCCCCGCCCCCGGCTCCCAATGCTCACCCTCCTCTCCTCGCGCCGCCTCCTCGCCGCCCTCTGGGGCTGCCTAATCCAAGCCTCCATCCTCACAGCCTTCGACTCTGTCCTCCCTCTCTTCGTCTCCCGCACCTTCTCCTGGTCTCCCACCGGCGCCGGCCTGATCTTCCTCCCCATCCTCATCCCCGGTTTCTTCGCCCCCCTATTCGGCGCCATCTCTGACAGGCATGGGCCGAGGTGGCTGGCCGTCTCGGGGTTTGTGTTGGCGATTCCGTGTTTGGTGTTGTTGAGGTTTGTGGACCATAATTCGACGAGGCAGGTGGTGCTGCTCTGCGCCTTACTGGCGGTGCTTGGGACAGCGCTGGCGGCGGTTATGCCGCCGTTGATGGCGGAGATTACGTATATTGTTGAAGCAAAGGAGGTGCGCAGCCCAGGTATCTTTGGGGCGAAAGGAGCGTATGCGCAGGCGTATGGGCTATTTGTCATGGCGTTCGCGGGAGGGTGCCTCGTGGGACCGATTTGGGCGGGGTTTGTGGATGAGAAGAGTGGGTGGGGGACGATGGGGTGGTCGTTGGCGGTGTTGTGTATTGGGGGGGCCGTGCCCGTGTTGATCTGGACTGGGGGGTTGGTGACGAGGAATAATGCGAAGACTGGGGCGGAGAGGGCGATGGGGAGGAGGGAGGTGAAGGTGGATGATGGAGGGGAAGGAGGGGTTGTGGATGAGGGTGCGGTGAGGGAAGAAGCGAAGTGACACAAAGAATTGGATTTGTAAATTTAGGAATGTTTGGATATATACCATTGCTACTCTGGCGTTGATGGGAGCTTTAGATAAAATATAGGCTCTTAGTTACTCAACAGATATAATTAAGACATGATGTGATTACGTCTAAAAAGTATAAATCTGGGATATATACAGGCAAAACACAGCTGTCTACCCGAACACTCGTCCAGCGTCACTCGGCGCAACGGAAATCTCATATGTCAAGTTGCCTCCTGGAAAGCCCGGATATACCATAGTGTCCATAGATAGTATGCATCATCAGATTATCCTAGGTCGGGCGAGATACTCATGCATCGCCCTGTTATTTCCGTCAGCCGCTCCCTTCTCCTCATCTGTCAAGTTGAGATGCTAGAGGCGTTCCAAGCCCTCAATAACTTCGCTATCCTTTAGGTGTAGGTGCGTAACCAGTAACGGTCCAATCTCTGCCTCATCCTTTACAGGGCGTAGTAGGGACAGTTGACAAGTAGACCTGGGCCTTGTGTGTTGGTGGGTTGCTTGGAGGGGTAAGTCGAGCAGATTCGCTTCAGATACGCGTGGTGAATATTCCAGTCGAGTTGTGACGAATGGCCATGTTTCGTTGCTATCACAGCAACGACATGACTGGTTAATATCTAACATGCCAGACTACCCTGCCATAGGCCAACGGAGGTTATCAAAGCAGGATGTCCATCCTCGTAACCTTTGTCGCGATTGATATCTAAATGCCCAGTCAGAGTCTTGCACACGGAAAATAAGTAGAGAGCATCCAGGACGGTTTGAGACACATCAGAAAAGTTGAGAAGATTGTTTTATGCGGTGTTTCTAGTCATAGTGAGGGTTCCCCGTGGGTATCGTCCCATCAACGAACCCGGACTTCTATGGCCCCGCGGAGTCATCACGTGTGCTGCCCATTGTAATAATAACAAGAACGGAGGAAGAAGAATCGAAAGGGCATTTGCCATACCTCAAATACACATCCTCTATTCCGGTCTAAACCGACCCCTCCTCTCGGTCTTCATGCCCTCCACCCTCTTCCTGTCTTCCTCGAATCGCTTGAGCAGCTCGCCCTGCTCCTCCTTTCTCCTCTCGCGGCCCTGGAAGCGGTAGAAGTCGCCCATAGATTTCCTCTTCGCCTCCTCCCTCTCTAACTCCTTCTTCCTGGCTTCATCGGCGTCGTGCTGTCGTGCGGGGCCGGCCCTTCCACCGCGAGTGACAGTGATAAATCCATCTTCATCTGGAACATTGCGTTGACGCTTCGCCAACCTCGCAGCTTCCTCTTCCTTCCTGTTCCACTCCGTCATGAAGTTGTCCACCGCAGCTTGTAGCTCATCCTTGGGTGGATATGTCAACTTCTGATGCGCCATATATCTCGATGATCCCAGTGCAGGAACACCACTGACACTTGCTCCCCAGACGGGATACTCTCCGCTCTTATTCGCCTTCTTAATCGCCTTCAGCGCATGCTCCACACACCTCGCATCCGCCAATACCGCGACAGCCGTGCTTCCACTACGGTGCAGATTCCTATCCCAAGCCTTAGGCAAGGCGTCTTCCGCCGCCTCTGCATTATCGACCACAGCATCCGCATGTTTCCTCTTCTTGTTCTTCCCGCTCTGCACTAACTTCGTCTCCGCCACAAGCGGTGCATTCTGTCGCTCATTCTCGAAGATGACGGTCTCGAACCTCCCGGCGCCGAGCAGCGACAAGAAAATAGACCGGACATGCTGCTCTGTGCTGTCGATTGGGATGTTAACGAGGAAAAGGCTTCGTGAATCGGAGGGCGTGGGGATTTTAGGTGCGTGCGGGCGGACGTAGATGCTGTGTACGGCCTTGACGGCGTATGCGCTCGTCTCGGGTATGGATACTGGGAGGATGGAGTATTCTCCAATACTGGCGATTGCTTTTGGCATAGTGGCGAGGCGTATGCGATTGAAGTCGCGATGGTGGTCCTGCGTTGAAGTTTGGTAGGCTCCCGAAAGAAATCACCAAAAGTAAAATCGTTATCTTATCAACATCATGCGCCAAGTCAAATGCGGTTAACCACCCGAAAGCTGGGGTTTGAGCTTCTATTTATTCATATTTTGTCCAATGCTAACAGCACTATTAAGCTGGAATATTTTGTGGTATAAGTACTCGAGCAGAGTGAGCATCGTCAAGTTATTATTGCAACATGATGTCTTTGCGCTTTGGTGGTGAAAATCACGAACAGCCAGCACACACCACCGAGGTCACCACCAATTACACTTTCTCAGGGTCACTGATGCCTCCAGTGGTTATGATATATATAGCCTCGCGCTCTGGGCAGTCTACCAGTGGTCAGCAAAAGTATGGTACGATTGGAAAGGGGACGTACTTGGCGAATCAATGATCTTTGCAACTCGCTCTTCTCCACGGCCTTTACGGAGCAAAACCCTTGTGGTCGAGGCGTGGGCCAGAACGTGACCGCCAACGGGTTTGCGCCCGTCGGCACTGGCGAATATAGCGCTGGCTCCAGGGTCAGATTGGACTTGATTTGTCTCCGGTATGTCAGTCTAAATCATATGGAGCTATGGCTGTCCGTCTTACCATCATGACACAAACGTTGAACTCTTCCGCCAGAGCTGCAAGACGCTTGAGGAACTGGCCAAGGGCTTGCTGGCGCTCTGCGAGCTCACCGCGGCCGCTGTAGTCGGTTCGGAAGAGGGCCATAACACTATCAATGACCAGAAGCCGATATTCGCCACTGCAGAAATTGAATGCCAGGACATCCAGAAGTTCATACTGATGCTGTATGTTATTAGTGCGGGCTCTCTTGGAGGTGCTTAGTTGACGAACCTCGCTGTTGAGGCTCCGAGACACACATATGTTGTCACAAGCCTGTTCTGGATCAACTAGAGAAGAGATTAGAACTAAGTAACAGGGCATGGCAGGGCCTCCTGGGTGGCATACCACCAAAGCGCTCAGCAATCTGCGCAATTCGTTCTGGGCGAAACGTGCCCTCGGTATCTGCTTATTATCAGGTCTATTTCTGTGACAATATGACAAGAAACTCACCAATCCACGCAACCTTGCCTTCTCCGCCTCCCATTTCCTACGGTTCATTCAGTAAGTTTTTTGTTGATGAATGGGGGTGCATTTTATACCCTTGGCAGCTGGGCCATGACGGCCATAGTATGGCAGATCTGTGTCTTTCCACAACCTTGGATGATTCAGTACCCCATCAACATTTTGTGAAACAATAGACATACGGAACTCGCCATATATTTCACTGATGCTCATAGTCTCGAAACCCCTATGACTTGTCAATTCTGCCATCGTAGTCCGTCCAATATCCATACCCAAGTAGAATTGAGTCGAGTTGCTTGCTTCCAGTGCTTATTTTCATGCATTGCTTGCGCTTCACTGCCAAATCAGTTGCAGTTACGAATCCGTTCGCATCAGGCTGCAAGGAAGATTAGCTAGTGACAACTACATTTGATATTCTATTCAAAGTACCATCATTTTCGCCGCAGCTTCTTTGATTTTGAGGACTTTCACCTCAGACAGACCCTTGATTCTTTCCATCTTCTTCCTTGTCATAGACAAAACGCCCTTGTAAAGTAAGAATGCTGCAAAATGAACAGGATACGTGGTGGTTGCTCACAGTCACAGTGTGGATGCCATTTAGCTTCAGCTTTGCAATATCCGATGCCGATACGCCTGTTGAAATGAGAGATGTTAAACCTATAATAAGGTCGAGCAACTTACCGTGAGCTTGAATGCTATCAATGTCGATAATTACAAGCATGTTCTGGAAAATGTCAGTATTGGTTAGTCTCTGGCAGGTGGCTGTCTTGCCTCATCACCACCATCAATATCGCCAACGACCGAGGCTGGAGCCATGATGATTATAAAGAGGACTTGTTCAGATGGATTGTCTAGTTATAGAGACACTTATGGAGTCCGTAGATCTCAAACAGCCTCGCTGAGGTTCGAATCTAGGGGAAAACAAGGCAACGATCAAAAAATGTATCCCATGGAATGTCAAGTCATAAATTGAATTGCAAGTCCTACAGAAATAGAAATAGAGATATAATAACTGTAGAGCTTGCCCTGGGATTGGATTGAACCCCGAATATGTAACTGTTCCGAGGAATGTTATGGAAATGGAGAGGAGAGGGAAGAGCCAAGTTGGATACCGCCCAAAGACAAGACGAGAGGCCCGAATAGGATAGCGCCAGGCTTCCTTGTGGAAGTGAGGCCGCATACTCGGTATCTACCGCCATCCCCCCAGACGGTGATTAACTGCCACTCTCTTTTCCTTTATATTACGTCTTGTAACCAGCATAAAATAAAATCATATTGCCCGAGATTTCTAGCATCCGTCCATGTTATATAGCATGTGTGCCACTCGGAGGCCAGAGAAAAAGGCATATGGATGATTGAAGAGGGTAGAGTGTCTGTATCACCAACATATGGGCATTTGTTGAATCCAAGAGAATTCACAAGGGCTAGACTCGGTCAATCTATTATATGAAAGGCAGACTTCGAAGGTAAGTATTGCAAAATAGAAAGATGCAAAAGCTCTGAGCACATAAATCTTCCAGCGAGTTCTCGCAAATAAAATACAGGCCAACAAGCTAACTGTTGTCGACAGATGAAGGGACAAGTCTAAGAAATACGAAACGGGATATTTTCGACTATATTGAAGACAACAATATTATTCTAAGACAAAAGTACAAACCGTGTCCGTGGTAGTGGTACTTTGCAGCCGTTGAAACAATGACAGCTGACATGTTGGCCATCTCAGCTCTTTCAACATGAACCTCGCAGACACGAGGTATACAATCGCGGACAGTATCAGGTCTGATATCTTTCTGGTTGGTCCTTCTGCGATTATGCAATGAGTGGCGACCACCCAGCCTGTCCCGTCTCCGACGCTCTGGGTCCGAGAAACTGGTACGAAACGGCGCTGCGGTTGGCTGATCAAACACGAACAACCATGTAATAATGGAAGGGATATCGAATTACATATCCAAGTACATGCACTTGCAAGGAGACGAGGCGCTCTAGCGGCTGGCAGCTCTTATCGTTGCGCAATTCAGTGTTTGGGGGCTGTTCCAGCAATTTGGCCCCAGGAATACAGAAAGGACATGTCATAAGCCTCAAGAGGCCACGCCCATTGAGTACACTCGAGCAGCTCGCTTTTCTCGTCATGCCAAAGCCGTACACTGTCGAGTATATCGAGTATATTGAGGTACGTTCTGGACCACGAATGTGGCAAGTTGTGGCAACTTCGAGGGACAAAGTTGTATGTACTTTTGTATGACGCAGCAAATGTCATCACAGTCACGTTTTTGCTGGGTCATGTCGCGTTCCAGTCGCTCCTTGAATAAATGGTAAGCAACTTCAATTGGTCAACCACTGTTGGGTTTGCCCCTTGTTCCCGTTTGGCTTTGTTGCTATCACGACCGCTAATCCTATGCAAGGCAAGTGCGTGGCGTAGCTTGACGAGTGAGAGCTTGGAAGTTTCGGTCGCATTCGGTAGAGAAGTAGCGGAGCGGGAAACCGCAGCTAATACCCTTAAGAGATTTCTCCACGAGTTCCGAGCACTCTTTCGTTTGCACATCTTTATCAACAATCAACCGATTATATCGAAGTCTACGCGAAAGTTGCCGTTGTCGTTGTTGTTGAATAGGAGAGAAGGAGAAGCAGCAGAAGTCGAAAGAAGGAAGTTGGAAAGCTAGGAAAGGACAAAATAAGCTGTTGACCAGAAAGAATTACGTTGAATTGTAAGTTGGATGATTGTTTAAGCTTTCTTTTTGCACGACTTCGGAGAGAAACCCTTCGCCCACAAGGATCCGAGGATGCTTGTACAGCCCAATGATATGCAGGAACAACGCAACTGCAGCTCGATGCCGCATAAATAAAACTTTCGTGGCACCACTCGATGTTTCGACAAAGCTTCGCTGCCACTCTCCACACACAAATTGAGCGGTATGATGGTGTAACTCTACACTACGGAGGTTTACTCTTGCGGTGAAGAGATCGAGAATACGACAATAGAATCGACAAACGGATTGGTTCCCTTACACTACATTGGACACGGCATTTATTAACTTAGAAATATTATTGCAAAAAAGCGGATTCTAACTTCAATTTCTCCAGATCCCACTCTACACAACATGTCGTCTCTATCCCGCCGCGCCTGCTACAAATGTGGCCAAATTGGCCACACAGCAAACGAGTGCTCCTCCGCAGAGCGTCTCTGCTATAACTGCAAGCAACCTGGACACGAATCGAACGGCTGCCCGCTTCCACGCACCACTGAGGCAAAGCAGTGCTACTCATGCTCCGGCATTGGACACGTCCAGGCTGACTGCCCAACCCTCCGCCTTGCTGGAACCTCGGGACGCTGCTACTCTTGTGGCCTCCCAGGCCATCTTGCTCGCGACTGCAGCGCACCACCCGGCGTCGGTGGAATGGCTCCTGGAATGGGTCCTGGCGTTGGCCGTGGCGGATTTGCTCCTCGCGGCGGATTCCAGGGTGGATTCGCCCCTCGCGGAGGTGCTTTCCAGGGCCCTCGCCCAACCACCTGCCACAAGTGCGGTGAGCGCAACCACTTTGCCCGGGACTGCAAGGCCCAGGCACTGAAGTGCTTCGCATGCGGCAAGTTCGGCCACATCAGCCGTGACTGCACCGCACCAAACGGCGGCCCTCTCAACACTGCAGGCAAGACCTGTTACCAGTGTGGCGAGGCCGGCCATATCTCTCGCGACTGCCCGCAGTCCCAGAGAGTCCCAATGGGATTGGATGTTGATGGCAACCCAATTGTCGCCGGAATTGCGCCAATCGCCTAGATACAATGAACGCCGCTTCACGAATGGTTCCGATGACCTGACATAACGACTTGACTCTTTTAACATCGGCCTTTTTTACTTCTATTTGGACATAAATACGTAACCAACACTCGCTGCTCCATTTTAATACGCAATTCGGTATTGGCATCCTCATCACGAAATACATTATTGGCTTTGCATGTCGCGGAAACGTCTTTATTCACCGGCGCTTGGTCTGATCATGGGTGTGGCTTCGACTTTTAAAAGGAAAAAAATTGTCGTCGCCCAAAAAGCTCTATTATGTTTTTGCTTTGCGCACTTTATCTCGTTTTTCGTTACCGTTATCCATTTCCTTCTTTACGACTTTGCAACAAAACCCGGGAACCTGGTAGATACCTTTTGACGATATTGGCACAATTTGATCCAGTGGTTTGGAACTGAACTGATCTCCGGAGAGAAAGGGGAGGAGGGGAAGGGGAGAAACCATATGGAGGCGGCCATGGTATGTGGTGAGGTGGAAAGGGAAACATTGGACGGGCAGAGGATGGAAGGATTGGACAGTGGGTTGTGGACGGGAGAAGGGTGTAGATAGACCTTTGGTGGTAGTGTGATAGTATAGTAGGTCGTTGAATCAATGCTGAAATGCCCAGCGGCTTTTGTGGATTCCATGCCTCCTTTTGGGTGACGGCTCGGTGAGACTGTTCGAGCTCTTGAAACATGTTTCATGGCTCAGAAGACAAAAATCGTACGGTGGTAGGAGTGCACCACCCACTAATCTGAGAGAAAGACTCGACATAGTGACCCAAATGCTAAGTACAACTCTATGGCACTTGAAAGTAGGTACTTAATCCGTATGTTACTTATAAGTAAGTGAAAATTATACTTGTCATATTAGGCTTTTAACGAGCTGTTTTTTTAAAACCAAGGAAAGAGTATAAATTCCATTGGCTTCAAGCCTACATATCGATTATCAGTTACCATGGACCCTCGTAAGATTCTTTGGAAGGCACAAGTAGTACATCCCAACGATGAATGATCTGATCTGGGAATACCTTTATCTTTCTAATTCCTTCACCTATGTAATACCAAATACCAGCTCCTATAAACCTGTCGCCTCGCTCATCATAAACACATCCAAGCCCCGCAAGAACACCATGGATCGCATTTTTGGAAAAGAAGCCACCGAGGCTTTTGTCTAAGAACTTATGGACCGCGTTGAGAAGCTGGCCGGGAGATCGGCTGTGGGAATGTGTGTGATTATCCTCTTGACGCTACTCTTGATCGCTTTGGCGGTCACTGCTATAATCATACTGCTCATTTTTATGTCTATTTTGATTATCTGGTTCATAAAAGAAACGGTGGACCGGAGCAAGTTGCCGCTGTGGCCACTGTAAGGTTATTCCATTCCACATGAGCACATGAGTATGATTCTAACTTCTTGGAGTTGCCCAATAAAGCTATTCTGCATACCGCCGCCGTCGATGATCGAGCATATGTTTGACTACTATGGAGCCCAACCACGTTGGTATTACTGAACATCAGTACTCTAGCAGGAGTAAATTTTGTTACAGTCCCACAACTGTTTGTAAACAAAATGAAGGCTCTTAATCGTTTGGACTTATACTTGTCATATTAGAAGCTTTCAATGGGCTGTTTTCTTAGAATTTAAGCAGATGGCACATAGTCCTTTAGTTTCAAGTCCACATATCGATATCAGCTGTCATGGTCCCTTATGTATTTTTAGGCGGGGAGGCACGAGTAGCGTATCTGAATAATAGGTGGTATGATCTGGGAATACCTTCACCTTTGCAATGTCAATTATTAACACTCATAAACTTGTCGCCCTGCTCATCGTGAACACACCCAAGTCCTGTAAGAATACCATGGATGGTATTTTGAGAAATGTACCTACCAAGTCTTGCTCCCGGCTTTTCCAACCGATCGAAAGAGACGATGTCCCTGCCATCATTATCGTTAAATTCACCCTGATGGCGTGGGGATGGAAGGTGAAACTTTATCTGCACATCGTCTGGACACTACTTCTGTTTGCTCTGGCGATTCTCGTTATGATTGAGTTGGCTATTTGTGACTATCTTTCGGGTGTCTCGTTATTTCAACTTATGATGGGCGAGAGTGAAGAGTTTGAGATGGTTCTACCGTAATATCCCATTCCGCTTTACATGGTCATGAGCACGATTCTAACTTTTTGGAGACACCCAGGAATATGCTGCATAACACTGCTGCTATTCCTGTCTTAGCAGACATACTACTGCGATGCAGCTCAACCAACTGTTTCAAAATTATTGAATATCAGTACTCTGGCAAGAATCCGTTTTGTTACAGCTCCACTACCCACCATCACCATCTCCCATCTTCCAATAACTCCATTACCATTTTCCACCAGTCCATTTATGAATACGCCATTACGCCCTCCCTGTCCCTATCCTACTCTACCCACACATTCTCACCACCCCCGCGCCTCCAAACTCCGCCATCCCCCCCACCCTCCCCCTCTCACTCGGGTGCGGAGGCAGCGGCACATTCGTCGTAGGCGCGACACTCCTCCCCGCCGCCTCGACGACATACTCCACCCCATCATCACTCACATAACTCGGCGGCCTCCTCGGCGCCTCTCCCTCCTCGCGTATCTGGTCATGACTCTCGTGTCTCGGCGCCGCCGCATTGCGCGCCCAAAACAGTCGATCGGGATCCACACGCACGCTCTCTCTCCAAAGCCCGTAAGCTGGAGGCGGAGGCGCTATGGCCTTCGCGTTGGTGTTGGCCTCGTCCGGGGCGCTGCGGGAACCGATGAGCGCCTCTTCGTCGCGGCCGAGGGTGACGCGGATGGGGACGACGGGGGTGGCGTAGCCGAGGGGCGAGACGTGCATGTTTTCCATGTCGGGGATGAAGCCGTCTCCGGAGCGGGGCTTGAGGAGGAGGATGACGAGGGTGACGAAGGAGTGGAGGAAGAATATTGTGAGGCCAAGGATGACGAGTATGAGGAGGACGTGGAATTCTTGCGAGATGGAGTGGGTGGAGAGGGCGAGGCCAAGGTCTGGGGTTGTTGGTTAGCTTTAAGAGGTTTTTTGGTCGGGTGAAGGGTGAGGGGGGCTTACAGAGTGAGAGTATGATTATGAGGAACATGGCGGATATTGTACAGTGCATCGCCTTCCGGCGCAAAACCACACTCGTGATTCCCGAAAAACAGGACCCTCTGGATTGTGTGTGGGCCCTTGGCTTCTTCTGCCTCCTGCGCTTCTTATTCTTCTGACGCGGGTCACGCCTTGAAATCGCCTCTACGAGGACTAGCTCCTCTCGATCTGCGCCACTGAATTGGCGCAGACGCTCTGCAGTATTCTGCCTCGAAAGTGGGGGCAGTGCTATCGGCATGCCCGGCTGTATTGCGCGGAAGGTGTCTCGAGTCAAAGGGCGGTAGTTGGCGGGCGGATACTCAACGGGTGAGGACGACATAGACGACATTGTGGGAGAGACATAGGTCTGTGACGTTGTTGGGCGTGTTGTTGAGGTGCCGCGAATATGGGGAAGATCGAATCGGGACTGGGAGAAGGTGTCGAGCATTAGACGCGGAGTCTTAGGGCTGTCGGGCACCCGAGGAGGGCGAGGTCGAGGCGCTGGTGCGGTCCCGACTTCGGAGTGCCCATTGAAGAGCTGGTGGATGCCCTGGCGGAGTGTCGTGATGTTTGTTGGCCGGCGAGAACCTCGGCGGGGAGCTCGGCGGTTTGAATTATCAGGAGCAGACATCGTGAGAGGATCGGAGGGCCGTGAGCTCAAAGCTTAACAGAGGCCTCGACAGTCAATATCGAGCTCGGACGAAGGAGCTTGGACTTGTCAAGATATAAGTGTGGTGTAGCAAGGCCACAATCGCGTCCGCCTTTGTGAAGTAGCCTGCTTATCTCATAAGGATCCAGCCCGTCAGCAATTCGGCCTGCGTGTTGTTTGGTAACAAGAGGTCGACTCGTCCAGTGCTTAGCGGAAAGGTCGGTCGACTGGCAACCAGGCCAAGATAACTAGGATGGCGAGAGGGATCCTGTCCGACTCTGTTCGTGCTTCCCTAGATCTCCAGTTCCGGCGCAATAGACACACCTTCTCGCAGTGATCAACACGCAAAAACTGACAGCAACAGCGAACAAAAGAGAAAGACAGACTGAAGGGAGGATGGAAAGGGAGTGAGTGAATCAACCACCAACAGAACAACGAACACCTCCGAACACGAAACAACAACCAGGAAAGCAACGCAAGCTCAATGGACATAAGACGGCAGGAGATAGAGAGAAATAGAGTGGAAATACCAGAAGAACAAACCGGCTAAGCTGGTCCCCCCAGCTGCGGCCGGATAGACCTGAGGAGGGGTGGGTTCCAGGGCCCGTCGAACATGTCTCCTCGATCAGCATCGCACGGAGTGCACGTAGGTCTGAGCAGCATATTCTACGGGCGAAGCGTCTGGATCGGCCATTGCTTTGCGACACGTAGGGCAGGCTGGGACTACGGGTGTTTGGGGGTTGATTACGGGGGAGCCAGTTGTGGTGATGGGGGCGGCCGGTGGTTGTTTCAGCATGCTCGCTTCAAAACCCGTGTAGGGGTTCACGCGCGTTTGCTTGTCGGAGGCATGGGGGGATGGTTTGATACGAGGGGCAGGGATAATATATTTGCGATTTCACATACGCAATTATGTCGGAGTAAATCAAAAGTTTTATTGTTGGAGATTGGGATTGACAATTCGCATATTACACTCTAGGGATAGTAATGTGTATTATTTGTGTATAGGTGAGAAAGCCACTTTTGCGCCGCCTCTTCTTACTTTCCCACGCTACGACGCCATCAAACTTGAGCTGTCCGTAAAGAGACCCTCCTCCGTGTTGAACTTCCCTGTCGGAAGATTGAAAGGCCGCATCTAGGTCTCGACAACTCCCCAGCTACAATATACCCAGGTAATGGTAGTAGAGGACATGATGATTCCATATCACCCCCTAGTCCATAGCCTCGGTATGTAGCGTGATGCTTTCACATGCCCTCCCGGGGTCGATATATGCTTGCCAATATACAGGACAAGATATCGAAGCTCCCGGTGAGCAAATTACTTCTCTTATCATCGTACACTACCCTTCGCAGTCTTCTGGGATCCGCAATTCTCCCACTTTGCAACCCTTGCGTCTTGGAGCGTCGGCTCCTTCTCATCCTTTATACGTCATCGCGCCAACCGATAATCACTTCAATTCGCCGAGGAGGAGGTTGCGATCAGATGAGCCGGTGAGAACTACAGGAGGAGTCAGTCAGTAAATGCTTCTGCAAGGGCACAATGGGCTTGTCCCTGTCTATTCACATGTTTGGATGAGGGAAAACTTACTGATCGGTTCAGGCCCCGGAGAGAACTCTGCGCAATTGACCGTGCCCTTGTGGCCAGGTAACTTATACAGCAGCTTCCCAGTATCATTCGACCAGACCACGGCCGTGCCGTCACCCGCGCCAGCCGCAATCTTCTTGCCATCTTTGTCCCAACTCGCCCGTATGAGGTTCTTCTCAATGCCTACATTCGCGCCATCAAACGTCTTGACATTCCTATCCGCCGGCGCAAACGGACGAATATCCCAGGTCCTGACCGTGGAGTCCATAGAATTCGACAGCAGTGTCTGCGAATCTGGGCTCACTCGTAGCGAGGTAATAGTATCGTTATGTCCCAGCATCGAGTACACCACCGCCTTCTTTCTCGTATCCCACACCTTGATATCATTATCGATGCCGCCGCTGTACAGCTCGTTGCCTGCCTCCGATAGTGCTACCGCTGTGATGGGGAAGTCCGTCTCGATGAAGTCGACGGCGGACTTCGTGCGCGGGTCCCAGATCCCAATACACCCATCATCGCTGCCACTGATGAGCAGTTCCTCACCGCGCCGACTCACGTCCATGCAATTGATGATCTCCTCGTGTCCCACGTGTCTCCGTATCCTCATGCCTGTCTCGAGGTCCCACGAGGCCAGGTGCATGTCCGCCGACGCGGAGAACAGCACTCGCGAGTCGCGCGACCAATGCAAGTCAAGAACGGCGCCCTTGTGTCCGTTGAGTATTCCGTAGTTTTCGCAATCTCCGTAGGTACGCCATAACACTGTGTGTCGTCAGCTAGATGCGCATGGAATCGGGGGTGGTATACGTACTTATTGACCTATCCATGGACCCCGATGCTATGTAGTTGCCCTCTGGGTTGAACTTGGCCGCGAACACTTCCCCAGAATGACCCGTCAGCTCCATCACAGGAGCTTGTAGCCCGCTCGTACGCGGTTGTGCTTGGATGAGCGCGCCATTGCCAGCGTTGTTCTTGATTGCGAGCTGTGTCGAGTCCCGCCGATTAGTCCTCTTCACCACGAGTTGGTTGGACCCCAAATCCTCTGCGGGGCGCTTTTCGGCCGACATGATTTCGTTGCAGGAGATTGAGAACTCGTGGGAGTTGGGGGAAGCTGGAGGAAGGTGTTGCGTGAGGGTCGTTTGTATTCGAGGATTGGCTACCTACGTGAGGCGCAACAATTTTGAGAACCCGCGAAAGTCCCAGATTCGCGCTAGTAACTTTAGTAGCCGGGTTGCTTCGATGGGGCTTCAGCCGCGCCAGCGAGGCGGACAGCTACAGTAGTTGCGGACGCTACTGACAACGTCTCGACCTTTGATATAACACTTTGACGTACACACGAGGTACTTGCACCAACGATGTCGTCCAACAAAGCTGCAAGAGTTGGTGAAGAGTAAGCAATCCTACAGTTTACATGAACATGTGATGCTAATCCTCGAGTAGGGTCTGGAAGTGAGTCTCCAACTCCTTGAACTGCGAAAGCAACGGCCCATTACCACCCAGCTTTGCATGCCCAGTGCGATTCGATATACTAATTCAATACAGGAGCCGGATAGATAAAGTCAATGCCGAGCTCGTTACCCTCACATACGGCACGATTGTCGCGCAGTTATGCCGCGACTATGAGGGGGATTACGTTGAAGTGAACAAGCAACTGGACAAGATGGGCTATAACATCGGACTCCGCCTGATCGAAGACTACCTAGCAAAGTCAAACTCGATGCGCAGGTGCTCAAACTTTAAAGAGACAGCCGATATGATCTCAAAGGTACATCCCACCCCCATCCCCTCTTTCGCCTTGGCACACACCTGCTCACACCCCTCCAGGTCGGCTTCAAGATCTTCCTTAACATAACACCGACAGTGACAAACTGGACGACAGACAGCAAGCAGTTTTCACTGATCTTCGAGGAGAACCCGCTAGCAGACTTTGTGGAGCTGCCCGACGACGGTCGCGCACAAGAGGAACTCTGGTTCTCGAACATCTTCTGCGGGGTACTGAGGGGCGCTCTGGAGATGGTACAGATGCAGGTCGAGGCGCACTTTATCAGCGATGTGCTGAAGGGGAATGACACGACGGAGATGCGGATATCGCTGATACGGTATATTGATGATGAGATGCCGGCGGATGATGAGTGAGGGGTTGGTACTTTTATGGAGTTTCGGCGCTAGATATAGGGGTGGGGATTCATGGCATGGCAGGGCTATTGCCACGGAATGTTTTTGGTAGGTACGCCTTGATAGAGCACCACCGAATGGAATCATGTTCTACGATACTGGGTTACGCTGAGAGAGGGGGGCGAAAGCCACCCTTGGCTGTTTCGCACGTTGTTCAGGGTCTTAATCATTTCCCGCGTGAATTGGAACTCATACGGCGGCATATACTAGAAATATTCCACTCTGCGGCATTTTTCACCGAGGGGACAGGAATGAGAATATTTGGCCGGCCTTGGCAATGGATCCTTCACCTTTTTGCTGGCCAACCAGCTAGTTGTGATTGTTGCGCAGCCTCATCAGCCTTTCGTTGTTTGTCGGTCTTTGCACGTCTCTTTTTTCCTTCTCCCGTTTATGATATGCATCTAGTGCTGTGTTATCTTCGTCGTCCCGCCAGCGATATTTTTCTGGGGCCTGCCTTGTTAATTGGATGGCCTGTCAAGACGGGAAGGAACGACCGATTTCATTGGGAAGGAAAGACCGATTTCATTGGGAAGGAACGACCCACTCCAAAAGGAAAAAACGACCAGCTAAGTGAGGAAAGAGCGACTGACTCTAGGATCCAGAGGGAAAGAGCGATCAGCTAAATGAGGAAGGAACGACCGAGTCTAGAGGGAAGGAACGACCCATTAAATAGGGAAGGAACGACCGGCTAAGTGAGGAAAGAGCGACCGACTCGAGGACTCCAGAGGGAAGGAACGACCAGCTAAGTGAGGAAGGAGCGACCAAGTCCAGAAGGAAAGAGCGACCAACTCTAGGAATTCAGAGGGAAGGAGCGACCGACTATGGGTCTCCAGAGGGAAGGAGCGACCGACTCTAGAGGGAAGGAATGATCATCTAAGTGCGGAAGGAACGACCGACTCTAGAGGGAAGGAACGATCATCTAAGTGCGGAAGGAACGACCGACTCTAGGATCCAGAGGGAAGGAACGACCGACTTGAGGACTCCAGAGGGAAGGAACGACCGACTTGAGGACTCCAGAGGGAAGGAACGACCGACTCCAGAAGGAAGGAACGACCGGCTCGAAAAGGAAAGGACGACAAGCTCTAGAAGGAAAGAGCGACCAACTTCAGAGGGAAGAAACGACGAATATATCTTGAACAAACTATTCACGAATTTAGGCCACCGGCCCTGTTCCATTAGCGAGCTTCATGCGAATGTGTTCGGCGGCTATTCAGGGCGGGTACTGCACGTCGGAACAAGGGGACCACGACTCTTTTTGGCCAGAAGGGCGGCTTTATTACATCGACTAAGATAAAACAGGCGTTTGGTTCGTGGCAGAATGGATGGCGCAGGGGAAGACGAGCTCTAGTGAGAACATGGTTAAAATTCGGCTTAGAGAAGAGATGTATGGATGATTGACACGATTTCAACTCTGAGGACGGCGTAGAACCATTATGGATACGAATGAAGCCGTGTTTATAAAATATCAAATGAAGCCGTATTTTCTCTAACGCCTCAGGCTCATGAAGCGCTGTCTATCCACTCTGCATAAAAGATGCTTTTCTCGGCGATCTGTCACCGATTAAAGATGTGGCGCGGATACTTGCCGGCGCCACCAACACGGCACATAACACGGCTCGGCAGATGCTGAGTTTAACAAGCTTTAAGTCGTCGCGAGTTTATGACTTCGATATATTTGCAATTGGACGTGATTCGAATTGATGTGATGTCGCCGAGGATATATGAGTATGCAATTCAAAGGTGAGTTGCGCACTCTGATCCGCACAGGCCAAACGATAAGCCTTGGATCTTCAATACTAATGTGACCAACATACAAATCCGTTATATCACCATCCTGGCCACCATCACTTTCACTGCTGCCGCCATCTCGGGCCTATCGCGGAGCTTGTGGGTATATCCTGCGTCATCAATGGGTGCAATTGTGCCGGCTGCACCGTCCGAGGCATCTCCTGTGGTGACTACTTACGTGCACCCATGGGCGACCGAGCCGTCATCACTGCGACGTCAAACATCCACCACGTAATTCAGTGCGGCTCTGGCGTCTCACGCTGTCACTATAGGACGGTGAGTTATTGCATGATTCCACGGGCGAAATATGCGTCGGAGATTTGAGAGGGGAGTGGGTAGTATTGGGAGAAGTTGTGCGTCAGATATAGATGAATAAAAGATATATTATATCACATGGGAAACGTGGGTTTGCCATGGGCATCGTGTGAGGGTGCGGGTGTGGTATTAATGAAGACTTAATAAATGGTAACTTGAAGGACGTGCGTGATATTAATGAAGAATTGATAAATGGCAGCTTGGCGGACGTGCGTTCTCTAGGATGTTGTGATATTAATGGAGAATTGATAAATGGTAACTTGAGGATGTGCATTTTCATGGATATTATGATTTATAATAATGTGATGAGTTAACTGCGCTCCATGGCACGTAGACAGTCCTACCCCGCGCTGCTTCCTTATTATATGCCATACCTTGAGGTTTCACATCAATAATATCGCAGTCGAGGCTTTTGTAGTGCTATCATGAGTAGAACACGAAAAGGACAAGACAAATTTCTACCCCTCACTTCTCAAACATGCAGGTGTAAACACAATATCCTCATGCCATTCTCGAAGTTGCAAAATACCGAGGATTCTTAAATCTTGAAGCTGTCATGCATAGAATAATATACTCCTCATGTATGCTAAAACCACGGGACAACTTTGAAATGGCTCGATACCCCTCATTTCCTCAATGAAGCAGGTGTTAATATAGAGCACCCTCACCCTCGCCATCTCTCCATTGGCTGATCTCAAGAGACGATCACCATTGGCACGACTCGCTCGAGGGGAAAACAAGGGGAAATCGGCCAAGGCCACCAATCGGCGATGGCCAGTGCACGATTTACCCCATGGGGAAAGTGCCGGCATGGCCCGCACGGGAATAGATCATCACGATTCCACCCCCCCCCCCCCCGCAATGACAGGGGTCGGATCACTTGTTATGCTTATTGTGATGGCGACACCATGATCCACGTTGCATCAGCAGTGACCATCGCTTGCGCTGTGTCTGGACGAGTCTGAGGGGAATGACAAGTCTCAGACAGATCTATGTTCTTGTGCTTCGCTCTCCGACGACTACGTTGACAGATGGAGAAGGCAAATCCTGACAACCTCCTCGTGAGGGGTTCATTCTAGGAAGCTCGACAACGACGGCGTTATTCGTAGCGGCGCGCCAAAAAATGCAGCGACAATACACCGGAGTAGCAGCGGACGGGGTTCCTGCCCAATGCGTCTACGCAGCCAAGACATCCGCGATGTGAGCACATGTTTAAGAATAAGGATATCGTGCAACCTACAACATGCAACACGGCGAACACATGAAGATGAGGCCTCGGCTTGAACGACTATATAAACTGCCTCGATAGTCCTCCTATTCCTCCCCATCAGCAATCACTCAAGCACATCATCAACTTCAACAATCAACCAACCACCCCCAACCACCCAACACATCATCATGAAGTTCTCCACCCCCCTCGCCGCCCTCACCCTCGCCCTAACCACCACCGCGTCCCCCCTCTCCGCCCGTGACCTCGCCGCCTTCAAAACCATAATCACCAACATCCAAACCGACGCTGACGCCCTCGACGTCGCCGTCAAAGCCTACACCAGCGGCACCGGCACCGCCGTCACTACCGCCTCCACCAAGCTCATCAGCACCATCAACGCCGGCGTGACGAGCGCCAACGCCCAGCCTGTGCTGAGCGACCTCGACGCGCTCGGCCTCGTCACGCCGGTGAACACGGCGAATGACCACATCACGATCGTGGTTGACGACACGATTGCCAAGAAGGATGCGTTTGTGGCGAGCTGTCTGGGGCCGGGAACGCTGGCGGATCTGACGGCGCAGTTGGAGGGGGCGAAGGCGCTGGCGGCGGCGATTACGGCGAAGGTGTCGGATGGGTTGAAGCCGACTGCTGCGCAGTTGGCGGGGAAGATTACGGCGAATATTCAGAGAGGGGTTGATGCTTTTACGGGTGTTGCTGGGTGCTGAATGGGTGAAGTAGGGAAAGGGGAGAAGGTGGGGGGGGGGAGAGTAGAGGTCTATCAACTATATGTTTACTCTTTGGATGAATGGGTTTCACTTGGTGGCTGTGATGTGAGTGATGGGAGTGGGTTCTCTGATTGCGCGTCTCTATCCTACAAATATCCCTCCTCGAGATGCCTTCCCTCTCCTCTACGCCGTCCCATTACCACCCACAACCCCCTTGACGCAAAACAAGTCCCATCTTCCCAATCTCCACGACCGAATTCCAAGCCAAGCAAAGGCCGTGACCTTCTCCCCAGGTCTCGTCGTGTCTTGATTGCTCGCGCACTCAGGCACCGCAGGAGCGTTCGGGTACGTCTCAGAAGCCGCTTTTCTCTTCATGAAGCTCGAAAAGGGCATCTTCACCGACACAGACCTGAGCTTATCCACGCCAGCCAGCAACCCCTCCAACACCGTCCTCATCCCCATCCTCACCCCGGCCTTGGCCCCCACCCCCGCTCCAACCCTCTCCCCCCCCCACAAACGCAGAACCACGGCACTAAACGGATAAAGCGCCTTATAAAACTTCTTCCTCACCCCCGCCCTCCTGCACCTCCTCTCCCACGCCCTCGCCCTCCTCACCGCCCTCCGCATCCCCCTCTGCCTCTCCCGCTCCCTCGCCCTCGCCCCAGCTCTAGCCCGCGCCGCCGCCCGCCTCTGCTTGCGCATCCGTGCCTGGTCCGCCATTCGTGTGCGCCGGGTGGCTCTCTCGCCCATTCTGATCCTGAGCTTCGTATCTTCGCTGATGAGCTTTTGGATCTTGCCAACTACCTTGCGATGTTCCTTGGCTAGCTTGGCGGCGCGCCGGCGCTCTTTGAGGTGCATTTTGCGCCCCTCTTGCACGAGGTTGTACATGCGCAAGCGCATCTTCCCCTGCTCGCGGTGGGTTTGGAAGGCGTCCCATCGGCGACGGGTGGTGTCCTGCGTGCTTGCCAGTCTCATCTTTAGGTTGGATAACATCTTGGGCACGGACGGAGGGGGTGGCCTTGTTGGTGACGGTGGTGCGGCGCCGTGCGACGGGTGACGTAGAAAGCACGGCGAGTTGATGGGGACTGTTGTGCAGCGCCGCTCGGCGTGTGACGTAAAAGCCGCCAGGGGTTAACAGGGACGGTGGATGAAGCTTTGGGGGTGAGTTCCGGATCCTGGCTGTTTGCTTTTTGGAATCTAGAAGGCGCTGTGGTGGGGATGGTGATGGTGAACTAGAGTGGCGGTGTTAGTCTCTATGCTAGCTACAAAGAGGTCTCAGAATAGTACAGGAAGGGATCGAGTCTTGATGGCTAACCTCGGGGTAGTTGTGGTGAAGCTCTGTGCGAGCTAGAGGTCTGGATTTTTTTAATTCAGCCAGGGACTCCTGGATCGAGACTGTTAGATCAGTGAACTGATGTGGATATGAGGGAAGCTGGGAAAACTCACAGTTATTAAAGAAGCCTTCAATGGATCCTGGACTCTCTTCGGTATCCAGATGCTCTTGGTGCTGGCGATGTCTGTCGGCAGGCAGGACGCTCGTGCCGTGGGTCGGTGGGTATTATTACCAGCACAGGGCAGGGCCAGGACGGCCTCTGCTCTATGTGAGCTTGTTGATAGATTTTGATCTATAGATTGTATGAAGTGAGGTACGAAGAAGGTGGTGGTGAATCGGGGTGTCTGTGTAAGAGGGTTGTTGTGGGAGGAAGGGTTAAGAGGTTATATAGGTTTTGAGAGTATAAGATTAGGGCTTCTGAGGTTGGGGGTCTAAGAAAGTGTTTATAAAAAAGATGGGAAATAGGGCTTACTCTACGAATGGCATACTCGATCCCCAGTCTGCGGTTACTACAGTAAATGTAATCAATGGGATACTACAGTCTCTATAAGCCTGTGCAGCCTGATCGGCTTCCTATTCTCTATCAAATACACCACTTCCGGCCTGCCTGGTTCATATTGTGTAATAACCTCCTCCCAGCGGTGACTCTGCAGCAAACAACGCGAACATGTTAGGTCAAGCTCCCTAGACACTGAGAGCAAGCCGTTCCCAGTAAAGAACGGAGATATCGTTCAGTTAGGGATCGATTTCAAGAGCGGCAAGGGCGGGCGGCGAGAGAAATGATATTCCGATGTGTGAAGATTCGCAATTATCTTTATTTACAACGTCCGCTTCTTCCGTCTCATTTTCAAAAGTATGCCACTATGTTCCAGAAGTTTTATTTTGGCCAGAGCGTTACCTCTGGTTGGTGGTGCTTATTGGATTCTGGAGCGCAGTATGGCGGCGGCTTACCTGTTCTCATAATGTTTCTTGCGAGGAGATGTTCTTGTGCTTTAGCGTGGGGTTTACATCTTGCTGGGGTTCGAGGTTTGAGTTTGAGAAGTGGCATGCTGTGGAATCATTTGTCGTCTCGGTATTTGGTTGTGTTGTATGCTTTGAGAATGGCCGTTCGCCGAGAGGAGAAGCCAGTGGTGCGCTGCTGACAATGTTAATTAGGGGGTTGGATATTAAATGATTTGAATTTATTTACTTTTTAATACTACAGATGCAGCATGCTTGAATTGTTACTTTGTGACATATGATTTTTACGCATAGTATATACAAATATATAATCCCCAAATACAAGAGCCTCAAGCCATAGCTAGCCCGTATGAAAAGTGATAGTGGTGGTTCTCCTTATAATTCACGTGACACTCTACTTTCTAAGTGCGCAATGTCTTTATCCCGCTGTCTTTATCCCCCAGATTACCACAAAGCACTCTCGCCACAACTAACATTACTCGTTCCTCCTTTCTCCTTTCTCCTTTCTCCTATTCCAAGACTCCCCCTATTTTCCTATCACAATCCAACCTCAGATTAAGGGGAAATACTACAGATCACTCCCCCCAGCATCATCCCATCTCTCGACCGAGTCAAGCACACACCTAGTATCTGCGCCATAGCCGTCCATCCCTCCATCCCTCCATCCCATCCCGCCTTCAGAAAGGGATACAGGGATGTCTCACCCAGCCAGCACCTCCCTACTTCCTACTTCCTACTTCCTACTTCCTACTCCCTGCCTCCCTAATAACTCGATAAACAAAAGCTGTAGATTCCTCCTCTACCTGGGACTGACATACTCACCCATGCGCGTCAATTCTACGAAACCCCCCCATCTTCTCGCCTCCCTCCCGCTGTTGGACACGTCCTCTACCCAGCACTCATCGTGATGCGACAAGTTCTGTCCCCCAGCCACTAGCACATCACACCCTCGGTACCCCCCAAGTATCGGCTCCGTATCGGCCCCGTAGTCCCCGATCTAGGTAAGCGCTGTCCTCGATGGCCCTCTTCGCTCGCCCTGTAACGGCGATACACACCATACACACACCAGTACAGCCAGACAGCCACACATATAACCACCACACACCGTACAGCTGGTTAACTCCCCTAACCTCCGTGGTCCGTTGTCTGTCCGTAGTGGTGGGTGGGTGGGAGATTATACAGACTACCACCCCACCCCTCCTATTAACTAAAAACCCCCCGCCCCCGTCGTCGTAAATGATATACCATACGTAGTATATGTATGTAGTATATGTAGTATATAGTTATTTTACCGTTTTCTGAATTAACTTCATTATTGACGTGCAGTTGGTGGTAGTGATTATTGTTTTGGTTCTCTGTATACTCTATACTCTATACTCTATATATGAAATACTACTGTACTGCACTTGCACTGTACATACACACTCATAATTATAGCCCTACAAGACGTCGGCACGTCGGGACAAGGCCTGCCAAGGGTCTTCCGTAGTCCCACATACAACTGTCGTCTACTACGGTACTTTTATACTTACTGTACCTGCGACTGCGTGGTCCAGTACGGCGGGATGGGGATGGGGGGAGGGTACGGGAGGGTACGGGGGGGTACAGTGGGGATACATGGGGGAGACACCAGCCTCACCTTTAGCGGTCTATAGCGCTGAAGAGCACTAAATAGTACTCTATAGCACAACTCGACAGTGCTAAAATACTCTATAAATTGCGCTTTGGTGGTTTGTGGTCTACCGTATAGTACAACAACGCCGCTAGGGTTCGCCGTATTTTATTGCTCTACTGTTATACTCTCCTAGTATCCCATCTACTCTACTACTTTACTATTCTACTCCCACAAAAACTCATAATAATTTTATTATAGACTATAATAGAACAGCTAGAATTCATTATATTTAACTAATTTACTATCCCATCCAGTTTATCTACTCTATCTACTAACTGTAAAGTTGCACCCAAAACCTGCGCTTATGGTCCCTATCCCCCTCCCCACCCACAAGCTCGCTTCTTTCCAGTCACGCCGCCATTTCTGGCTCTAACTCTGGGAAATCGACGTGGGAGCCACTGAGCCACTCTACGGCTGCACATCTCCATGGTGGAGCACTCTAAACTCAACTACTCTCCTACCCTCTCAATCAGATATACTCTTCTTCACAAACTCCCCCCCTTCCATTCGACCTCATCTCTCTTCCAACCACACCCCGACACACATCGAGACGGAATTCAACTATCGCTGTCGCCTCCTCTCTCCGCCCTCCCCCTCCTCCTCCTTCCGCTCCTTCCGCCCCAAGGGTGGTGCTCCGTCAGCAAAATTAAAGATACAACCCGCCTCCCAAATACATACAACCCACACCCCTTTCGCCACGATCACTCCTCGACTTCCTGTTGGACACGAAGGGACGAGGAGACACCCCGAAATTCCCCCTGCAACGCGGCCACAACACAATCCCCGAAAACAGAACTCAACTTTGCTGCGACGACCCAAACGAACCGAACACACCTTCCAACCATCCCCGACGCTCATCGCGTCGCTGAAACAAAATCCATCCTGGCCCGTAAAAGTCATCGCGACGACTTCGACACCTCCACCACTTCATCAGACGTTGTCTTCGGTCGCGAACTTCGTCACCCGCGATGAATAATAACGTGAACATGGCCGCCCTGAATGCGATGGGCGGTGCCGTCGGTGGCGCCGTGCCCATGATGAACAACGGCGTCCCGGCCAACCAGCGCGCCCTGCCCGTGGACGACTCCCAGCAGCGGGCCCGCCTGAACACATATATCTACGAATACTTCATCTGCAACGAGATGTACGATTGCGCCCGCGCGCTCATCAACAGCGAGCAGCCCGTCAACCTCCTCAAGGGGAGCCCCAACCAGCAGCGCGATGCGAACGGGAACCCCGTCGATGGCGTTGGCTCCGACGACATGGAGGACTCCAAGGAGGGCGTCGACATGAAGAGGCCGGATGACTTACCTGCCCCCAACCTCCCTAGGGAATCCTCCGAGAGCTGCTTCCTCTTCGAGTGGTGGAGTTTGTTTTGGGACATGTTCAACGCGCAGAGGGGCAAATCCGAATCGCAAAACGCGCAGCGCTACGCAAACTACACTCAGGTAAGTCGTGTCGCGACGTAGTTCTTTTGACACTCCGTGGCTAATATTCGTGATAGGCCCAGTCGAGGTACAAGCAGGAGCAACAGCAACACATGCTCCGCGCGATGAGCCATGGTGGGATGATGGGAATGCGTGGCCAGCCAAATGGCATGGGGATGGCCCCGAACGACCTTGCTCGCAAGGCGATGCAGAATAACAACCGTAATATGTATGTTGTGTCGGAAGCGTCGAGTTGGAACGGCGCTAATCAGAATCACAGAACTCCTCAACAACAGATGCAGTTAATCGCAGCACAACAGCAAGCGAAGCAGCAGCAACAACAACAACAGATGCAACGAGACGGCTCCGATATGGACGGCAACCGCCAACAGAGGCCACAGTCACCCGGGTCCGCTGAGGGCGCGCCGTCGCCATCGAAACGCCCGCGCCTTGAAAACGCGCCATTTAATGCGGCCCAGGGAATGATGCCAAATGGGAGAGGACAGGGCATTCCGGGCCAGCAGGGTGTCGGCCCCGGAGGCAACGTTCCACCAAACGCGCAGATGCTCCTTGCCAATGGTATCAACCCTGGCAACTTAACCGCGCAACAGTTCCAGAACTTCCCTGGCCAGGCGCAGGGCGGCCCCAAGGCGTTGCAGCAATATAACAACAACCTCGCCCAGCACCAGCAAAGCCAGATGCCTGGCAAGGGAATGCCGAATCCAAATGGACCGCAAGGCCAGGGCTCTCCCATGATGCCGAATCAAGACGGCAACATTGTGGCGGGCGTCGCGGGCTACTACAACGCCGAGCCGAATGGCATGCGGGCTGGGGGGGCTAACGTAGGGCCTAATAATGGTAGCCACGCCTTGCAAGACTACCAAATGCAGTTGATGCTATTGGAGCAGCAGAACAAGAAGCGACTGCTAATGGCCAGGCAAGAACAGGATGGCTTGACTAATAACCGTGACGGGTCTGGTGGACCGCAAGGGGGACCGGGTGGACCAGGTGGACCAGGGCCTAACGGACAATCTTTCCAGGGAACGTCACCGCAGGGCGCACGATCCGTCAACTCGCCGAATCCTAATGATATGAAGCGCGGGACACCACAGATGAACACGACTGGCGTGCCTTCGCCAGTGCCTGAAGGCCAGTCTCGCGGATCTCCTGGCTCAATGGGCTTCATGCCCGGCAATATCGACCCGAACATGACGCCTCACTTCTACGGAAAGGTCAATGGAATGGACGGAGGCATGATCGGTGGCGTTCCAAACGGCATGCGTCCCCCGAGCTCGCATCCTACTGCGTTCAACGTCAATGGCCAGCCCAACCAGCAGCAGATGATCAACATGCAACGACAACAACAGCAGCAACAGCAGCAGGGCAATGTCAATCAACAACAAGTCCCCGGCTGGCCCGCTGGGCCTAATGGTACGCCTATGATGCAGCAAGCATCGCAACCAGGAGCGCCGACACCACAGCCCGTTGGAACGCCTCAGCAACGCGCCATGCCACCTCCATCTGCTCCAGCTGTTGCTCAAGCAGCGAACGGACGCACACAAACCTCCTCTCCACAACAGCCAGCCGCACCCCCGACTCCATCCCAAACCACCAAGGCAAACCCCAAGGCGAAGAAGGATACTAAGCCCAAAGTAAGTATATCCTGCTTTATCACATTTATCATGGTATATCGATACTAACACCCCCTCCCAGCGCAACACAAAGAAGGCGCCAGCTCCTGCCGGCGTAACACCCGCCGCCGAGGGTACTACGGAAGCGGCGACGCCGACGCCCGCGACGCCGATCACGCCGATGCACACGCAGAGCTTCAACAAGAGCGGGCAGCAGAACGGTGGACAGGCGAACGGGCAGCCTGCTGCGGCGGCCGTGTCGCAGGCCCCTGTCATAACGCAGTCGCAGCCGGAGCCTATCCAGAACGGCGGGTTCTCGATGGATGATAATTTCATGGTATGTCTTTTTTCTATCCAACTGCTAGATAAACCTTTTACTAATAAAACGCGTGTACAGTCGGGCATGTCGTTGGATTTCGCCAACCCCACTATGGGTAATAGCGATGTGCTGCAGGACTTTGACTTCGACTCCTTCCTGAACAACAACGACACCGACACGGACAATTTCGCCTTTGACACCACGGTCTTTATGGAGGGCGAGGTTGTCGCTGAGTGATCTCCCGCCAGTCTCCGTCACGTGTTTATCGAAGGGGAAGGGCGCCTCATAACTCCTGCCCAACTCACCCACTCAACTCTTACAGGCGTTTAAATCATCACGCTCCACACAAAACTACCGAGCTTTATTGGAGAAGATACCAGCGAAAGAAATGGCGTTTTCCGTTTCGTTGTAGTTTTTTTTCCCCGGTTATACCACACCTCTCTCTCTGTGCATTATTCACACAAACAAATCATCCAATCCGTTACTTGTTCACTATTCTCAAACTACATCTCTCTCCCCTTTCCCCTTTCCCCCGCGCCTTTATTTTCCTCACACTTCTTTGTCTTTTGGGGGGACCTGGGAAGGAGTCGCGCTGGGTCTTATTTTGCTGTTTTTATTTCTTTTTTGATTGGTTCGGGGGGTTAAGGGATGGAGATTGTTTATTTTTTCGCGTGGTTTTTTTAACTTAGAGAGAAGAAAAAGCTGATGCTAGTCTTTTTTATCGTCGTCGTCGTTTTGGTTGTTTACACCTCCCTCTCACCCCTCGTTATTTTGCTACATACCGCCGTTTTGTCAAAAGGGGTTCGGATGTTTTGGGTGTGGTTTGAGTGGCTTCCTCCCTCACTCTCGCTACGCGTCGCGCTGTGGTGGATGGGAAGATTGTGCGGCTACGGCTGGTGGTGGTACGCGGACGCTTGAAAGAAATCGCGCAAGAAGAAGACTGGGAGGGGAGACGAGCGGGCGGGGACGCGTTGTGGGGGGGATGGGTGTGCGCGGATATACAACAGGCAAGGGGGGTGGGTATCGTGCACGACCACACCACAGGACGCGCTGTCTTGGACACAACGCCGCGACACAACACAACGCAACACCCTCGCGCACAGCCCTTGGCTATAGGGCGGGGGGGGGAAAGAGAGTCGAGAGATCGGCCAGCGGGGGGGGGACGGAGCGAGAGAGATGTCAGGGAAGGGGAGGGTGGAGGTCGGGGTGTGGGCTGTGGGGGGTAGGGAGTACGGACAGGGTAGTCCTTTAACGGGTTTCGGAAATCGGGAAATGATGATCTCGGTTTATTTTTTATTTTTGTTTTTGTTTTCGGGAGAAGTGGGCGTTCTAGGCGGGGTTTGCGGGATTTTTCTCTCTCTATTTCTCTTTTTGATCTCTGTCTATGGTTTTTTGCCTCTCTCTGTCGTCTCTCTGGCGGGTTGGGAGGGGGGGGAGGGACTGCGTGTAACGGTTTTTTTTGGGTGCCACGGCGGCGAGGCATGTGGGGGGGGGGAAGTACGTAGTAACGGCTGGCTGGGTAGCTGGGCTGTGGGAAGGGATAACGGGGGCGGGGGAGGGGAAGAATGAAAAGATGAATTATGGTCACCGATTTTTTTCTGTTGTTCTATGTGCTGTCTAGGTATTAGTGATGATGAATGATGGCGATCTCCGTTATGCCCCGTGTAGACGCCGCTGTGTCGTATGGACTGTGCTGTGCAGTGTCCTGTGCGCACCTGTCGTGGTGGTTGGTGTAGCATGTGACTAGATCTCCTGCTGTGCCATCTGCGCTGTGCGCTGTGCCCGGTGTCGTGTCGTTTTGTGACGCCCTTGGGCTCTGTGATCGTGATCTTGATCTTGATGGATCGGGATCGGGGGGTTGGGGGGGGGGTGGCGTAGTTGGTCTTATCTTTCTTGGAAGACCACTGGGCCCCTTACAGGAGATGCGCGTCACAATGGTGGACATGATAGTTGGCATGATGGGTGGGAGGGGGGCGTCAGCACGGCCGCGATATGACCGCGTCGCGGACGTCGTCACCGACTTGGGCAATTAGACTGGCTTGACTAATACCATTTTAACTTAGCCCACCCAGCTCAGCTGTCTAATTCGACCTGACCGAGCGAGCGGGTCTAGCAGACAGACAGACCGACTTATGCGCCCCGAACCGACGTTACACCCCCCCCCCCCCCCCCCCCCGTTTTTTTTTTTTGCCCCCGTCCCCCAAGTCCCAACCCAGCTACCCGGCAA
>KV455111.1:0-34692 GCA_001662575.1 Pseudogymnoascus sp. 23342-1-I1
GACATCCTCGGGCTCAAAGGGGCTTGAGCCTGGAAAGGGGGGGATAATTGTCACGAGCGTATCACGTGCGGGGTCATAACACGTGAGTTACGGTGTCAAGACGGAGAATTGTCAGGCCGAAGAACACGTGAAGCGGTAGTATATAGTAGGAACGCAGACCTCCGGAGGAAGGTCAGCGTTCAGTCTCCGTAATCTACAGGATCTATATACGCGTATACGATAGGAAAACGTGACCTCGTACTGCCCTGTTCATTTGAGATCCTTACATACGGGGAACCTACAATTCTAGAATCACGTGCACATAGTCATCACGTGGTCTACAAAACCCAATGACATATGGCAAGATTCGCTGAGCAAACGAGAGGAATTAACAGATATTTTCATTAATTCTACAAACTATGAGCTATAGCACACATGTATCTACTCGGGCTGGTATTCGAGTTTAAGCAAGCGAACCCCAACATGGAGATAATTCCGTACAAGCTTGCGCAAATTGTCCTGCATTTCCCCTAAACTAGATACTTTTATATTGATTAGCTTTGTAGAGACACCTAAGAGGCGAGGCTTACTAGTAACGAGCACCTTTACTGCCCCAAGATGCTTCTTAAAACTATGCTCCCTTTAAGCTTCTTCTTTCTCTCGCTAAGCTTTCTGAGCTGCCTCTTGCTGAGCTTTCTGAGCTGCCTCTTGCTCTCCCTAAGCCTTTTAAGCTACCTCTATAGTTTTAGGATTCTTCTTCTTCCGAGGTGGGCGGTCGATCCTTTTTCTCTTACGAATGGATTCCTCTATGTCCCCATCATAATTCTCTTGTTGTAAGTCTAACACTAACGATGTAGTCATCTTTACACCTTCATCATGCACTTGCTTCGCTCTTAGCTTTTTAAGTAATCGCTTTGTAACTAGCTCCTTGTCTTCTGCCCCTCCGCTATAATTCCAAGCCGCTACACCACCTCCCTTCTTCATCTCACTAAGCGATCTTTTCTACACCATAGGCTTATACTCGCTTAGAAAAAGCGCCCTCTTTTGTTGTTACCTCTATAGGTTTTCTGCCTTCTAGGCCTAACGCTTTAACGCCCGCTTATCCTCAGTTGTCAAGTCTTCTACACCGCTGCCGTCTGGCTCGAATTCTGTTGCAGATCGGACCGTTGCTTTATCTGTAGCCACTGAATCTGATTGCCTAGGTTGGGGCTCAAAGGTTGTCCTAGCTGGTTGGCCCCCTACTTCTGTCCGAGCCTAGCTGCCTTGCAAAGTCTTAGCGTTGCCTTTAGTTGTGTAGCTGTCTTGCGTCGTGTGGTTCTCTAGAAGAGCAGGTTTTTGGGCTCGTTCCTGTATGTTAGGTAGGTGAGCTTGGTGGTTTTCTTGGCCCTTATTAAGTAGATCTGTTTGCTGTCTAGCAGATGGTTGCTAAGCCCTTTAAGCCGTCTCTTGCTCTTGCTAAGCCCATTGAGCTGCCTCCTGCGCCTTCTGCGCCAACATACTTGTAACCTCTTCCTTAGTTAAGACAAACGTATCTAGAAAGTCCTCTAGCCACTAGTGTTCTTGTAGGAAAAGCTTAGCACGACTTCTCAACTATATATACTCATTCTGAGCCTTGATGTCACTAGGGTTTTTTTCTATTAAGATGAAGGATGCTTTAGCGCCCTGGACCATGCTACAGAAAGCGTCAAATTGGGTTTTGCTTAACGCATAGGTTGCTCGGTCAATTTTGTTTTCGTCGTAGTATTTGTCAACCGCATCTGCTAAAATCTTTAGCTCTTCTTCTGCCTTAGTAACCTCTTTAGCTGTCTTAGTAGCACCTTGCAATTGTAATTTATCACAGGCAATGGTGAATAGAGGTCCATCGCGACCACCCATTCTAGACCGAATCTCAAAAATCTGATCTAGTAGCTTTTTCTTTTCGGATTAGCCATCTACACCATCTCTAGGCTGCTCGATATGAACTTTATCGTTCATACCTAACATAAGTGAATTAGTGTCAGAATCTTCTTCCCCCTCTAGTGAAAAATCTGATAGAGTATAATCGTCCTCTCCTTCATTAGGAACATATACTAAGCAAGTAGTCTTGAGTTTTTCCTCTACTAACTTGTACTTTTGGTTGAGATCCTTCTTTTGCCCTATGCTAATCCTTCCATTTTGGCTCCTTTTTAACTCTTTCTCCTCCCTTTTTTTGTCTACTACTAAAACCTCTCTAAATTCCTCTACGACAACAAAGTTAACAAGGTAGTTAATATAATCTAAGCTATTAAGAATTTCAGTCTCAATAGACTCCTTATATTTGCCTTCCTTTGTAGCCTTTATATAATTACGGTAGTAGTGTTAGAGTTGAGAGGCTTTATAGTATGGTTCTGCTAGTAATCTCTGTAGTTCACGATTTTGAGTTACCATTAACTTAAAGTCAACTTGGTTGTTTAGCTTTGGCTCTATTAAGCTATGTGTATGGACTTGTCTAAAGAATTCATTTCGATCTACTTTAAGATTTGTTAAAGTAATGGCGTTGTTGACCTTCTCTAGTTTAGCCACTTGCTCGTTAAACTGTAAACGCAATTCTCTAGCAGACTTTGTAGGACCTTTAAGAAGTTGCTTAGGAGCTATATTAAATGCTCTAATGTCTTTCTGTCTCTCCATTTCTTCTGTATTAAGTGTTTAGAGTATTTTGGCTTGAGTATTTTGGCAGCTTACTGCAGCTCCATATATGTTTATCTAGAACTTGCGATCCTCCACATTGCATTTCTCAATTTCAGATAAGTGAGATTTATCAAAGACATGTGGAATAGACAAATTAAGCTTGTAATTTCTTGCTGCTTCTTGCTTTCGCTAAGCCCTTTGCGCTACGTCTTGCTGAGCTTTCTAAGCTGCTTCTTGCCGAGCCCTCTAAGCTGCTTCTTGCTGAGCTATCTAGGCTGTTTCTTGCTCTCGCTGAGCTTTCTGAGCTGCGTCTTGCTGAGCTGCTTCTTGCTGAGCCCTCTAAGCTGCTTCTTGCTGAGCCCTCTGAGCTGCCTCTTGCTAAGCTTTCTGAGCTTCTTCTTGCTGAGCCCTCTGAGCTGCCCATTGCAGAGCTATCTGGGCTGCCTCTTGGTCTCGCTGAGCTTTCTGAGCTGCGTCTCGCTAAGCCATCTAAGCTGTGTCTTGCTGAGCTTTCTGAGCTGCCTCTTGGTCTCGCTGAGCTTTCTGAGCTGCTTCTTGCTCTCGCTGAGCTTTCTGAGCTGCGTCTTGCTAAGCTTTCTAAGCTGCTTCTTGCTAAGCCCTCTAAGCTGCCTCTTGGTCTCGCTGAGCTTTCTGAGCTGCGTCTCGCTGAGCTTTCTGAGCTACGTCTTGCTGAGCTTTCTGAGCTGCTTCTTGCTGAGCCCTCTGAGCTGCCTCTTGGTCTCGCTGAGCTTTCTGAGCTGCTTCTTGCTCTCGCTAAGCTTTCTGAGCTGCGTCTTGCTGAGCTTTCTGAGCTGCGTCTTGCTGAGCCCTCTGAGCTGCCTCTTGCTGAGCCCTCTAAGCTGCCTCTTGGTCTCGCTAAGCTTTCTGAGCTGCTTCTTGCTCTCGCTAAGCTTTCTGAGCTGCGTCTTGCTGAGCTTTCTGAGCTGCTTCTTGCTAAGCCCTCTGAGCTGCCTCTTGCAGAGCTTTCTGAGCTACGTCTCGCTGAGCTTTCTAAGGTGCTTCTTCCTGGGCTGTCTAAGCTGCGTCTTGCGGAGCCGTCTGGGCTGCTTCTTGCTCTCGCTGAGCTGTCTGAGCTGCGTCTCGCTGAGCTTTCTGAGGTGCTTCTTCCTAGGCTGTCTGAGCTGCCTCTTGCGGAGCCGTCTAGGCTGCTTCTTGCTCTCGCTGAGCTGTCTAAGCTGCCTCTTGCGGAGCCGTCTAAGCTGCTTCTTGCTCTTGCAGAGCTTTCTGAGCTGCCTCTTGCAGAGCTTTCTGAGCTGCCTCTTGTAGAGCTTTCTGAGCTGCGTCTCGCTCCTTAGCATCCGAAGCGTTAGATGCGGCAAACAGTTCTACTTCGTCCTGGATTTGAGAGGTGGTTGTAGGGTCAGATTCGAATGTTTCATCAGGCTGCGCACGAACTGGAATCCTTGTACTGTCATTCCCAAGTCGTTTCGCCATAAGCTCGCTGCCTTTATCCATCCAAAGTATTTTATGTTACTTACGTACAAAAACAAATTTCCATCCTTCTTTTCGGTGAATTATCATTAATCTATCTTTTGGCTTGATAATGTATGGTTTTGAAATAGACGAGCCACTAAACATTATCTAATTATTTTTGCGTTTTAATAAGTATGCGTCTAGCAAAGCGGCATTGTGAATCGTCATTAACCTCAACTAGTTTCCGTTATACTTAAATATGGATATCGATCTTTTTATAGCAACCTCACGCCCTGGCACGACAGGCTCTAGCTCCACATCTGTCTAATGATAGAGAGAGGTTTCGACGAGAGATGGCGATGGCGACGCCCCATGACTGTTAATAGCTACGCTCTCGAAAGGCTGCATAACTGAATTATTTATAACGACCGCAAGCCTGTTCTCATTCCTTGTGCCTAAATCTTAAGAGATGTTTCTGTTAAGCAACGAGCGCCTCCGTAGGAAGCGCTTCTGTACTATATGCACTATTTTAGGCACCTTGTGATGAATGCGGACTGTGTTACCTGCATTCAGCAGTATTAGTGCTTCGGGCTAGTTAAAGATGTTGCTAAAATCGAGTGCGCTTTGTGGAATCAGGGAGCGAGCCCTCTCCTAGTTTAGTAATAGCCCACTTAGAACGCTAACCGGCCCATCTAGCATCTCGATTTCTACAGAGGGACTAGGAAGAATAAGCTGAGAGTTATTAATTAAGCTCTCTTCTTGACCTTCTGCTCTCATGGGTGCTTGGGGCTGATTGAAGTTGTTGCTAAAGTCCGGTACGCCCTGTGGAATCGGAGAGCGAGCCCTCTCCCAGTTTAGTAATAAATCATTTGCAACCCTAAGCAGCCCATCTAACCCAATTTCCGAAACTAAGAGTCTTGAAAGAATGAGCTGAGAATTATTCTGAAAAGGTTCACCCTCTATTATCCCGAGTACTCCTGGCTGATTGACGCTGTTGATAAAGTCTAGTGCGCCCTGTAGAATTGGAGAGCGAGCCCTCTCCCGGTTTAGTAATAGCCTACTTGAAAGAATAGGCTGAGAATTATCCTAAGAGGGGCTTTGAAAAATAAGCCGATAATTATTTTGAGAGGGTTGACCTTCTGTTATCATAAGTGCTTAAGACTCATTAATGCTGTTCCTAAAGCCGTCGCTACGAGCATCTACTAGTAGGCCCTGTGATATCAGAGAGCGAGGCCTCTCACGGTTTGGCAATAGCTCACTAGTTCCATAGCTGTAAAGCTTAGTATTATGCTTTAAACTCTCTCCTAGAGCAAGTTGGCTATTTTCTCTCATGATATGATCGCCATCCGGTTCTGTTCGAACAACAAAGGCCGGTTAGGGGATTTTGATGAGAGCGCCGCTCATCATTAGCACCTCAGCTTCGTCCTTAGATACACCTAAATATTGGTATTTAGCGTTTAGATGCTAGTGCGATAAATCTCCCTAAATAGCGTTAAGCGGAATCGGACTTCCCAGGGCATCACCAAGAGTGTTGTCCGGCTGCGATACTAGCCTTTGCTAGAATATCTCCGGATGTACCTTAGACAATTTTTTATGGGTAACTTCAATGCTTGACTGCGGTGGAGAGCGTTGTCTAGAAGTTTCTATCTCATTTGCTTCATCTTCTAATCCTTCTTCGTTATTAAAGTAAGGTAATAAGTCGTCATCGTCGATGGTCTAAAGGCCATCCGATTCCTCAACAACGTCGTCGTCATCGCTAGAGACCCTCGGGCTAGTGATCGACTCACTTAGAGTGTCTTTGTCGCTTATAAAGATAGAGTACTTTAGTGGTTTCCCGTTAGTGCGGACTGATATGCTAGTTGGCCTAAAGAAGCTGAGCATGAAGTCTCTAAGCACGTATGTCGAAGTTGGTAGTTCATTATAGCTGCGAGTTAAGGCCTTAGCTAGCGTAGGTAGGTAAAGTTCGCTCTTATATCACATGTAGGAGCTGTAGAATGGTCGTCCGCATCGCTAGTCCCGAATTTCGCCATCGGCTAATGAGTTTGCAACAGCGCGATGGACACTGATACGATGGGTGCATTTTGCACTAATTTTGGTGTTCTTCTTCAATTTGACAATCCCTAGGTGGGCAGTAAACCGAGAAAACCTCCGCGTAGTAGTAGAGTCTCTAATGTAGCAACTTTGCAATGGCTTCGTTCGTGAGTCTAGTCGCGGAGCAGTCCCACTAAGACCAGGGAAATCTCGGAGAATAAAGAGCCAAATTTGCTGATAAGTGAGTTCCCATTGAGCTGACGGCGTGAGATTATGTAGTGAAAAGAACTGGCCCTCTTTAGTCTCTATTCTCATGTCTCTAGGTGACCTCCATTTCTCCTAAATTGCATCGCGAATGGTGGTTCGCACCTTTATGCCTAAAATATCCTCTTTCAAGATCTTCACCCCTATTTCGACTAACTTTAGGTTCTCGTATAGGGTTTTGATTGTTAGTATGATCACAGTAAGGCTTAGTAACGCCTCTGTAATTGCTCGTTTGTTATTTTTCGATACGTTTAGGAATATCGTACCATGTCGCATAGCTTGGATAATAGAGGTTCGATTAGCTGCGCTAGCCACAGGGGCTCGCAGCTGTAGAAACTAAACAGTCTCAGGGCATACGGCTCTTTTGAGGGCATCATTCCCTTGAGTAATTTTATCCCATACAGACTTAATATGTCAGAGATAGTGGATTATTTCCTTCACCTACGTTAACTTCAAGTCAACAGAACGGCAAAAAGCCCTACTTGCCTCGTTGTAGTAGAGAGCGAGTAACCTCGTAACGTTGCCTAACTCAAGCCCTTTCCACAAGCCTGGGAAACCACGAAGCTCGTTAAGGGCGTCTAATATTCCGTCATTGCGTAGAAGCCTCTTAATACCATCTAGTTTGCAAGTCGATAGGCGTTTTTGCTAAAGTTGAATATTTTTTTCTAATCTAAAGGTTTTAGCTTCTACAATCTTTAGGTAGATTTCACCATCCAAGAAGTTCGAGGTTGTCTGATGGTGAAAGTGCTTTTTCTCCACGAGTGCATTCACTAATCCGTCCACAACCTTATAGTGAAGATCTAGCGATTTAATCTCAGCTATAGCTGCAAGAAAGAGAGGACTGCAAAATTCCACAGTAGCTATACTTAACGACTAATTTAGCAACGATAGCATGATTAAGAACAACGCGTGGGAACACTAGCACAGCTGCCATATTTCTAACTGTACTACCCGTTTTTCAGTTTTCAGTTTTCAGTCTCTTAGTCATTTATGAGTAGAACGGGTATTCCGTTTTTAGTTTCTTGCTCATTTGTACTACCACAGCTAGTAGCGGCACAGCTGGTAGTAGTACATTTATACCTATATTCCGTTCTTAGTTCCTTGCTCATTTGTACTACCACAGCTGGTAGTAGTACATTTATACCTGTATTCTGTTCTTAGTTCCTTGCTCATTTGTACTGCCATAGCTGGTAGTAGTACGTTTATACTCTACTAGCTATGGTAGTACAAATGAGAAACTAAGAACGGAATACAGAATATAATGTACTACTACCAGCTGTGGCAGTATAAATGAGAAACTAAGAACGGAATACAGAGTATAAACGTACTACTACTAGCTGTGGCAGTACAAATGAGCAAGAAACTAAGAACGGAATACAGAGTATAAACGTACTACTACCAGCTGTGGCAGTACAAATGAGAAACTAAGAACGGAATACAGAATATAATGTACTACTACTAGCTGTGGCAGTACAAATGAGAAACTAAGAACGGAATAGTGCTTGAGGCTAGACGGGTGGCTAGGGGTGAGGTCATTAGCCAGTGTTTCCAAATAAGGGCAAGTGGCGCTTTAGCGCTATAGTTGCAGGGGATCGTGGATGTAGAGGGGCCACCTAACCTAAAGAGGATGACCTTTTGAGTGCCTAAGCTTGGATTCTTAGCGTGTCCCAAGCTTGGATTCTTAGGCGCGTCTTAAGCTACAACCTTTTCATATCTAACAATTTCCTCTCTAGATGCTCTGATTCCTTTTACTAGGCAAGCAATCGCTCTATTCTAAGGATGGCATTACTAGATCCAGATGGGTTGTAGCGGCTACCCATCGAGATTTTCCTTAACATAGTCATGCAACTAGGCTAGGAGCCACAGGATATTAGGAGTTTACTTAGGAGCTCTAAGGTAGATGCCTCGTCGCACCTTTGCCTAGCCGCCTTGCTAATCTATTCATCACAGACAATAAGATCCTTCCTAAAGACCAACGAAAAGCACCTCTCTTAACGGTTCGCGTCTTATCTCCACCTAACGTCTAAAAACCCCATCCTCGTCTCCTCGATCCCTTCGTGGCCTATCCTCACCAGCCTATTAACGCCCCCCTTGGAACCGAAACACACTCTCTCAAGCTGTCTCCCCCCTTTCATCCGCTTCCCGTATACCTTTCCCTAGATAGCCGAGCAGAAAAAACGCAAGAAAATCCTCCGCAACCTCTCTAACTCACCGCTCCTTAACATCACCATCCCAAACCTCCTAGTCGCTATGTTCGGAACCTCTACGCACATCTGCGCCTGCTGCGGCCTTTCTGGTATCAAATTATTTAAGAGCCATGGCCTAAATATGCTCTTGAGGCTCTCTGATGCGCGCATTATAGGCAGCACGCTAGTTGAAGAAAAGAAAATCTCCATTGATGACGCACAGCGTAGCCAAGAATTCTGGATATGCCAGCAAGATACGCTTGCGCTAGTGAGCACACTGGCCCTTGTCTAGGTCGCTAGCATGACGTTCGACTACGGCGACAGGTCGACCTAGGGTGCGGGCGGTTGCAACAACCACTATAGGATAATTGAACAGCATAGTACATCGATCAATCTCAATAGGCGGCGGTGCACATATCGGGAGCTAGCGCTAACACATGGGCCGTACTTTTTGTAGTGTAGCGTTAGTGAATTAGAGAAGGAGAGGAGGTGGGTCAAGGAAATGCTAGATGAGGGCGTGGAGTATGACGTGAAGTATGAGGATGGCGAGGAGTTAGCGTAGCATAACAGCTTATAGAGGGTGTTGATTAGTCGCCTTTGTGGGTTAAAGGGGTGGGAGGAGTGGGAGGGGTGGCAAGACACGCTTTCTAGCTTTAGGGAAGAGATTTTATTTTCTTGTAGGGCTTAGGTTGCACGTTAAGAGTCTAGTTGTTTGTTTAGTATAGTATAGAAGACTTAGAACGGATATTCGTTAGCTTTTGCATCTTTAATTATAGTAACGCCTTACTCATTAATCTCGCGTTTATGAGCTTTTCTCTCTAATACCCTATAGCTTTAATACCCTATAGCTTAAAGTGCACTTGTCTATATTTAGAAACTCTGGCTAACGATGTCTTGGTCAGCCTCTACGACAGAACTATTTATGTCTCCCATCTTCTGCTTTTTTGCTCTATCACACCAAAAGCTTCTCCTGTACGTCTAGGACCGACCATGTCTTAAATCTATGAAAATGGCACCACAAACGACAACAGGACAGAACAACTAGGACTTCCTCTTTCGCTAAGATCCACCCCACCATCACTTCTACATAGACGAAAGATTGCCCTTAAGGATAGCAAAAAAATTCATACAGCAGAGATCGCACACCTACAGCAGCTCCTCGTCAACTTTAATAAAATAATTAGTATAACAAAAACGCATGTCAAGAACACTTCGCTTAGCCTAAAGCAAGTAGAGCGGTTAATCATTAATGTGAAAGAAGAAGAGGAGGTGTACAACATGACAAAAGCTGCCGAACGGAGAGGATGTGCATGCTCGTCACACTAGGCAATATACAAAGACTGGCCAACTCATAACGCTAAGCTAACTATCAGTCAATGTATGAGAACATGCATGTACTACGGCAGTAATTTTCAAAGGGCATCCGAGCTACGCAAACACATGAAGAGAGCAAAGTATGCTTAGAGAAACCTTTGTGTGAAACTAGAGACGCGGGGGAGATACAGCTCTACTACTCCAGCCTGGACCATCTCACACTCTAGCCTAGACTATCTCGATATTCTAAATCCCTAGAAATAGTTACTATGATAGTTTGTAAGGCGACAGGTGGAAATTAGAGAGCAAGGTGCTAAGCAAAGAGGATACGGGAGTAAGGGAGGCTAGTAACGTTCATAGCCTAATCTGTAATAGCAATAGTCATTCCGCTACTAGTTATAATGGACGTGTGCTGTTAATGCTATTAATCGCTCTGCTGTGAACGGGTTTGAGCCTTGCATTTACTCATGTGGTAGAAACTGAAAACGGGATCTAAACTTTAAATGAGAAGATGGGCAGCGCAAACCTAGTCCCTGTTTCCCGTAATTCACCGTGTCTAGAGGTTAGAATAACAGTTTCTAAAATCTATTTATAAAGTCTATACATAAACCCCTCAGAAAGGGTAGGGGAAGCAAAATGTCTTCTTTAAAATCATTCTCAGTCCCCTTCACAATTTCCCTAACATTGATAATCTACTGTTGCCTTATCCTTTTCTACTCATTACCGTCTTTACTTTTCTTACGATGGCTAAGTCTACCTAGATAGATATTCGAGCTGGTCTCACTGATTTCGTGTTAGAGGAGCACCGCCAACCGTACGGAGAGTTTTCTGATCTAGTGAACGCAGATGCACAAGCTCCACAGATGATCATGTTGGTAGGAGGGGTATAGAAGACGGCATCCATCCCGAAGCTAGGCTTCGGGACAGCTAGAACACCAAACCATAGTGGCGATATCCGTCTTTCTATAGATCTAGAGACTACTCGCTAGGAATCCCCGGTGCTCATTGCTGACTGCGAACTTCACATCCTAAAGACTTTTAGCAAGATCATAGCCGGAAAACCCCCTCTAGGTATCACGCGCAGGTCGCTAACCTGGCAAAAGCGCATGCCGCTAGGGATTGGAATCGAGCCAAAAGATATTTCTAATCTATTTTACACTCAAATTATGCTACCCTTTAGCACCCTGGTCTGCTTCTTTACAGACGACTTCTAGGGACTTAAGGAAGTCGTAACGCTCTTGGCGACATGGCTGGTAAATGTCGTTAATTCCCCGTCGCACCTCCTAAACAACACACAACCTCGGATCATCATTCTACTAAAAGAAAACAACAGCGGCAAATTTAACGAGAAGACTGCGATGCCGCAGTTTCTCCGAATGCTTCTAGAAGAGGCCGCACGTCGCAGCCGGTCGCTAATAGAGCGAACTCGAGGTCGGATCTCTCCTGCAAATATGGCGATGCTATTTTCTCATTTTGGAAATATACGCATACTTGCTCTTCCGCAGCTTTAATCTTCCTACCGAGAGTGGAAAGCGCTTTGAAAACAAATCTTAGACGAGTCGGAGAGTGTATGCATCGAACGTTCGAAGGCCTAATTTATCTTCTCTACGACCCACCTCACGTCGCTTTTTAGCTTCGCATGCGACCACTTTTGTGGCGATGTAGTGAGACCATTTAACTTTATACGTGCGTCACGCCTTCCAAGTCCTGTCCTAAGGAACATGGCTACGCACTTGTTAGAGTTTATAAGTCAAGTTGATTCCGTACGCCTCCATACCTTCGCTGTTCTGATCATTGCATCCGCTCTCGCTCTAGATGCGTACCCTCCCGAAATGCATGGTAAGGTTCTTGTTTCTATAAACTATACACTACGCTAACATGACTGAAGTTTTTAATCCCTGCGCCGTCTTTAACGAGCTCTACAAGCAGATTTGTCAGGGTATTCGTTACCATAGGAGCGAAAATGTAGAAGAGAACGCCTTTGATACTATGTAGTTAACTAATGTAATAGAACATCAGTTTTGTTAGAACGTTCTAGCTATTACTAAAGGAACGATAAGTGCTGCCACGGCGCATCAGAGCTGTCTATACTACTTTCGTGAAGAATGGGCCCAAATTCGCAGCGCAACTACCTGCTTTAGCTGTGTAGTAGCAAGGCGACTAGAGCATACTTGTTCCTACGGGCATGCCTTTTGTGATCCATGTCTTGTCAATTATGGTAGGAGTGCTCTAGGTGCACCGTGGACCATATCCGTCAAGCTTTGCCCATTGTGTAATGTTGAGGTAAACAAGGTCGTTAAGATTAAGCCTCTAACTGCCGGGGTCCGCGTACTTACTGCTAATAGGGGAGGAGTGCGTGGCGTAGTCGGCATTCGATGGCTTAAAGTACTAGAATCTAACCTGCGCCTCCTAATGCCCATTTAGGAGAATTTTGATCTCGTGGTTAGAACAAGTTCTAGTAAGACAGTCTAGCCATGGTAAGGATAGATGATGCTAACCTTAATATAGGAGGATTGACAGGCTAGGGGCTGTCTAGCGAGGGTTGGTCTGTCGAAGAGTGTGACAATAAGTATAAGACGCTTTTAGGGGTAGCATTCCACACTAGACTCCCCCCCCAACTGCATTTGATAGGTGTAATCTAGATGATCCAACACATCATTATCTCATGTACTACCGGCAGCCGCTATAGCTCCTCCGGAATTAAGGAAGCTATCTGTTCGTCATTTAGAGAAGATGCCGTCCTATTTAGCAATGCAACTAGTACTAAAATCGCAATCACGGCTACAACTACAGATAAATCCTCTACCGTGATCTTTACAAACTATAACGGCCCTCAAAGACTAGTAGGCTGCGGTACGTAGGAATCTTTCTTCATTAATTCCTAGGATACTGATTGAAAAAGGTTACACAACCCCGAGCTAGAAAGACGCACAAGACATGAAGGTCTAGGAGGTATAGGTCGCCCATTCTGCTACCATCGGTATTACTTTCTAAAACCCCTTTAGTGCCCGAGCGACTTCCGCCGCCCCCCCGTAAGTACAATCTTTAATAAAAAGTGCGCTACTAGCTGATGCGTTTGATAGATACTTCAAGCCATATAAGGGTTACCACGATGGAGGCCTTGGGGGCCATAACAACCTAGTCAACCTTGCACTCTAGGAACAAGATCTGATATGGGATCGCAAAGGAAAGCAGCCTGATTTCGTTCTCTCCCTTAGGACTGGTTCGGCTATTAAAAGTGATAGTGGCGATACAGAAGGTAGCACAAATACCTCCTAGATCTCCTAACTGTTCTTGCCACGACTATTCAGGTCATTCATGAAGTTACTAGACGGCTAGAAGACTTAGTTAGAGCTTCTGAATAGTGTGCCTTAAGAACACCGATCTCGCTATCACCGCTTTACACTTGGCTTTCATGGCCTAGAGCTAAAGCTAGATGATGTTAACTACATGCAAGGCCTAAGAGAGAGAGTCGACACTAATGCCTCACTACTAACGGCCGAAGTTCGTCGCTACATCAACAATATACTAGCATCGCTCTTTTACCTAGAGCTTAACTGCCTACCGTTGGCGTCTGGTTTCAGCCTCCTGTGCCATGCTCGGATACTATGCTAGTTAGACCTAGGTACTCAGGAGTTACGCGCTTTGCTATGGCAACTAAAGGAGAGCCAGGCACGCTTCTACGTCCAGTCTACAGAGCAGGTACCCTGCGTTGATCAGGTATCCTATACCAAGATACAGCATGGCGAGCCATTCTACACACTAGTAGAGTTTTGCATATCCTCCATGGATGATCTAGTAGACGTCAAGGTTGACGGGATAACTTAACGAGCCCGTAGTATAAGTAACTATCCCTATAAGTTATTAGATTTAGTGAAGGACTAGGGCCTACATCGTGTTTTTGGTCGTCTAGATCATAAGAGGCGGCTTCCCCTTTTACACCACGTAGCAAAACGTCGTAAAATAACTTAGAATAAGAGTATGAGGCGGTTATATGCTATAAAATAGCTTAGAATGAGAATGGCTCACCTTGATAAGGAATCCTCATGATTATTCACAGTATGTTCTTCTTATATAATCTACCGTGACGCATAACATGATAGACTCTCACCCATTGCCATTCTGTCTGTCCGAGAGGCGTGAAATTCCTGACCTATTAAAGACTACGTTATACTAATTTATGAGTTCTTTAATCTTTTCATTAATCTACCCTATATACCCCTAAGTCAAAAAAAGTTCGTAGCATCTATATCAAAGCCTTCTTGTTGTAGATACGCATCCCACTCTCTCTAAATCCTCGTCTCATTCTCTTTCATTTTAAGGTTCGACTACTCTACATGCTTTAACCCTAGAGTTGTGCCCTTAACTAGTTCGTTTGTTGCTTTAATCACCTTATGGTAGTGGACGAGGAGTTGCCGTAGGTGTGCGATCTCTGCTTTAAGGCGTATCTAACTCTCCCTAAGGGCTTTATTTCGTCTATGCAGAAGTAGCGTTAGGGCGAATCTTGGTGAAGGAGGAAGTGGCTTGTTAGGCATTAGTAAAGGTCTTAGTGGTGGCAATGGCGTTAACATGAGTGGCCCTACTTCCATTAAGCTGTCGTCGTTTGTAATATGACTTGCGTAGCTTTTAGACATGTTTGCGGCATCTTAGAAAAGGCAAGAAAGGTCCAGCATGTCTGATATTTATGACAAGAGGCATGGCAAAGGGAAAAACGGAAAACAGAAAGAAACACATAGAGATTAGGGGAGTTGCTTAGGACTTATGGGTGGGAAGGTGGGAAGATCTAGGTCGGAGGTTACGGGTGTGACGGCGGCAAGGGGTGAACCACAAGTCCCTACTTGGAAGTTCTAGCTAAGGAAGGGCCTCACTAGTCCCTACTCGGAAACTCTGGCTAACGGGTGGCATTAGGTGGCCCTTGACTAGTTTTTGGCCAGAGCTTCCGAGTAGGGACTAGTGAGGTTATACCATTTTAGAACCAATGGTTGCAGGGGGTTAGCGACTAACCTAGACGTGGACGTTGCCACACCTTAGGTACTGCTTCACGAATACTAAAAAACGAGTGTAGAAAATCGTATACTATAAACTAACTTAGGGAGAATAGACAAACTATATAATGAGCTCTAGGAGCCGTTCTACTATCTTTACTAAACAAACCGTTTAATATCACTCTTAAACAATCGCTTTTTATCATTCCTAATCTTATAATGAAGATCGTTAATACGTTACTTACTTCCTTAATTGTTGCTTTAGCGGCCTCTCAAGAAGCTCTAGCGATGTGCATGACTAGCCTAATAAGCACTTTAGCGGCAGGGGAGGTTACATAGGCTTCGTAAGCATTGTCACTCCATTAGAGTGGTATCTTAGCTAACCACAGCTAACTCTAGCGTCTAGAATCTAATCGGCCGTAGCTGTCAAGCCACACTGTCATTTGCAGACGACAACTTCCTGCCTATGCATTTTGATACATGGCCTAACACCTGCCCTAGCGCTTAACAGATGGAACTAACAATCCCAAACGAGGTACCTAACAGGGAAGCGTTTCTATCGTGGTTAGTGTAAGAGAAGATTTTTTAAGTCTAAAAACTAACATACGTAGGCTCTATGCTAGGGACGTCGCAGCTTTGTGCTTGCGGGTAATGCTTGTTAACGGCTAAGGGGACGTCGCAAGATTAGCACTAGCCTAGACTGCATCTTTAGTTTACGAGGTGCTTGTAACGACATTTGCCACCTTGACTACATCTAGCTCCACTACAGCTACAACATCTACAAGTCTAACAACTAGTAGGTAGGACGCGAGTCTAACAGAAAGTGGGTCGTCTATGAGTCTAACAGAAAGTGGGTCGTCTGCAAGTCCTACACAAAGTGGGTCGTCTACAAGCCTAACACAAAGTGGGGCTAGTAGAACGGCTACTAGCAGTGCTAGGATTAGATCGGCGACATCTTAGGCGGCAAGCGCGGATGCCATAACAGTTAAACAGGTTACTCTATTACCAACACTAACACTAGTAGAATTGTGTCCATGCTAGCTATAAATAGGGGGAAGTAGAGCCTAGGGTGTAGCTACAATGCCTTTATATTTCCTTTGTTCGCTCTCTATTTACACTTTGGTTTCTGTTTGTTCTTTACTCTTAGTTTTATACTTTGCTCTTTCATTTACACGCTCTATTTGTACGTTACTCTATCTTTTACAATTTACAAAAGCCTATGCGATGGGTCACCCAACCTATAGTAAAGCCGAAATAAACTAGGTGTTATTTTACAAACTACTTAACCTCTTATTGGAACAGATCCAGTGTCTCCATAATGCTAGATTCGAGGACGTACCACGAACAGTGGATGCTATCTAGAATAAGTTGAAAGAAGTCAAGCGTGTTAACAACCTACAATCACAAGATAGCGAAGGAATCTGCCTTTCCCGTCTCGAACGATACTTAATAGCAAGCATTCCGGAATTTGACATCACTCTTCGCTAGCATTTCTATCTTAGACGGCTTCTAGATGGAGATCGCAAACTCCTTGACAATCTATGTATGTACTAGCCACTCTAGAAGATAGTAGTATACTTATTTGTTACTAAATAGATCGAACTGCGGAATTTGAGGAGGCTGAGAGAATGACAGTATTAGAATGATGAGGATATTCATTTTGTAACAGCCTCAACTGCCTACAACCATATTTCATTTATATAGTATAATGTCATATTGCTCTAGTAACCTCCCACAAGTTGCCTCATAGCGTAGATGTACAAGACGAGCCCACCCTACATTTTATATCCCACGATTTTTGAGTAGCAGATACAGTAGTACAGATTATGCCTAAACTTAACTATCCTACTAGCACAAATTTCGTCTAAGCAAACGCTGCCATTCTTTAAGATGGCTTTAACACTTAGCATGCACCAGAAGTAGCGTAGGACTTTAATAGACGTGATTTAAAGCGTCATAGTAGGATCCATAGAGTTTGAATTGCACTAGCACGGCGTTGGCGTTATCAGAGTTGTATAATGATTGCTAAACAGTTCCTTATTATTGTTGGTTTTTTGCAATACCTGAACTTGAAGGGCACTTCCCCCATTTATGGTAAACTAAATTCTGTATACCACTAAGTAGGGCCTGTAATGCCAAAGCTTCCTGATTAGTGTTAGCTTAGCTTAGGTAGTATTTATATAAATCTAGGCATTAAGGACTAAATTGTAAATTAATTTACTTTTACAGTCGTTCACGTTAACAATAATACGTCTCCTTCAAATAGCATTGTTCCTAGCTGTCTCATGCTTGGCTCACACAAGGCCTTATAAGACGTTGGTCTTCATCCTTTGTGCTCTTGCCTATACTAATGTCAGTAGGTCCTTTGAGCTGTGGAACAGGGGTAACCTGACATTAGCTGCCCTAACAGCTTTATCTACGTGCAACAGCCTCTTTTCAACCACCCAGGCCGCTAGCTCCTACCAAACAGCCGTCTCAAGTGGTTTACGTCACACTAACGAGTTTGCCACAGCTTTAGCAATCACTACAAACGCCTAATCTTTACCAACGCCGTAAATTATAAGCCTGCCTATCTAGAATGGCGCACATCGGCTTCTGATTAAGTGGGCGTTAACGCTTTTTATTAATTCGTGGGAGATTATATATTATTATGCGAGGCTGTTGCTCATTTTGTTCCTTCTAATTCTTATCTTTTTTTGATATGAATCTTGTCAAAACAAGTAGATAGTTCAAAACAAGTAGATAGTTCAAAATAAGTAGATAGTTTAAAACAAGTAGATAGTTTAAATCAATCCTTCGTGCTGCGCTTAAGAGCTACTACGTTTAAGGCGTGTTTAGTATCTACATGGTGACACTATTATATGCCTTTATTAGAAGAGTACATGGCTGCCTACATGTTAGGCATGTTCTGTGTATAAAAATCCATCGCAAAATGCACTCTTGACAGAATGCATGGCCGCATGAGAGAAAATGAGAGTTTAGAGTTTTATAGCAGATATCGCACATTGCCGCCGTTATCCTCTCACGCTCAGCCTGCTCCAATGCCTTAATTCGAGACTTGTAGTCCGTAATCTCTAGTTCATAGTTCTAGCGCTGGATTTGCGCATCTGACAGGTGAATGTCTAATTTGTCAACATGGCCCCGGAGATTAAGGAGAAGCATCGCAATATCCTGACGTTTATCCAAATCCAGGTCATAGGTGTGATCAGATATGACAATTGCGGTTCCTTAGGCAGAGGTTAGATAGAAGTAATTAAAATAGTTTAGATATATCTACCTAGGGTACACCCATCCTGTGCATACTTTTTCTTAGTGATAGAAGTTAATGAACGGCGTGGCGTATTTACCTTCCCTAGATCGTGCGACATTGTATTACGTAGAGAGTGGTAGAAGAAGGACTTTAGATGTAGGAGCTTCGTCTTTTAAAGTGTTTCGCTCCCTACGGCGCGTAGATTGTTGTTCATTAGACAGTGTTTCGCTTCTTGATATAGCGCATAGATTGTTGTTCATTAGATTATAAATACCACGATCTTAGTTAAATTCAATCTACCACTACTATTCCAAGTTTACGGCCTATGCTTGTTTGCCTATGCTTATTCATTCTTAGGCCCTGATTTCACGCGCTTAACTAACCCATGGTCCTCGTCGGCCCTCTTTCGCTTAGACGACTATGGATTTTGGTTAATCAGTAAATCCCTATCACTATTAACACTTGTATTAAAGAATGGTGTTCTCTAGGATATGTTGGTCTCAATCTGCGTAAATGTTAGCCTTTTAAGCATAAACAGGAGTCTAACTACTAACTGCTACCCTAACATTACTCATCTAGCAACCTAGACAGTTTCTAACTGCCTCTTTAGCGTGTGTGCGCTTCTCATTTACGCTAACAACTTGTCTCTGCATTGATTGCAGGCTTAACGTTAGGGCTCGCGATGACTCTCTCTTAAGAGATAGCAGTGTTTCGTAGTGACTGAGCTTGAGAAGAAGGTGGTGAGCTCTTAACCTAGTTACATTATAAGCTGCAACTTCCTTAGGTAGGTGCCAAGATGGATCTTGAGGGCTCGTTGCAGTAGGAGAGCGGAAGCCCCCTAGAAGCGAGCTATTCCTAGATTTTCTAGAAGGAAACAACCCTAAGCGTTCTGGAATTTGTAGAGCCATATTAACAGATTTAATAGATGTGATGAATGAAGTCCTTAAGATAGTAGAAAGATATGGCGGTTTATATATACAATGGATTTTTCAACCTTCGGCCGAGCTAGAGGGAGCCTTGAATGGCCAGAGGTTTCTAATTATAGCAGATTTTCACCTAGTGTTTTTTTGAATAGCCAGAGGTTCCTAATTAGGATAGAGCATCAACATCTCATACGGGGAACCACAGGATGTAACGGAGAATAGAATAGTATTACATGTGACAGGTTCTATTCAATTATCTGCTTATTATAGATCCCATTCCATTCTCTCTACTTATAATCAAAAAGTATGCTATACAAGTGCGCTTAGGTACTTCCCCCTCCATATTCTAAAATTAAGTCACTAAAGCTCCTCGAGACCGTTCCTGCCAGTTTCGCCACAACCTCTAATTGCAAGCTCAATACAGTTGCCCCCTCCTTTCCTCAATCTAGCCTAGGAATTTTGGCTTTTCGCTTTTTCGCTAATGGAATTAGTGTTTGTTGTTTTAATGGAGGACAATCCAAATAGTAGGAGGTGATTCGGCCTCGTTTTCCTACTTTTCGTAAGGCACACAAACTTCGTTTTTGGTTGTATAATTTATTATAGCGTCGCTAAATCTTTTTCCATGACATGCCATTGGCCTGCCACTCCTGAATTTGCCATTTTTAAGTGTTAGTATATTGGTTCATCGTGTCGCTAGCGGAGTGTATTAAACAGGGACAGAAGAGAGTACGTACAGAGGATATTCATATGCACTCATGGGTTACATTTTCGGCATAGCTCACTATTTACCCCTCATGGCCAGAGTTTCCTATTGAAGCTTAGAGCTCAAAACAGTGCCTAGTGGTGGCAAAATGTATCGCTAGCGCGCTTTAGCGCTAGGGACGGAGATCTTGCAGCTTGGCAGTGGAGTAGCTGTCGTAGCTCACTTACCCCTTATGGCCAAAGTTTCCTATTAAAGCTTAGAGCTTAAAACACTATGCCTAGTGGTAAAATGTATCGCTAATGCGTTTTAGCGCTAGGGGCTAAGATCTTACAGCTTGGCAGTTGTCGTAGGCTGAGCGGCCTAGGGACCACTTGCTGCTTATAGTCACATGACTATAAACTCATGCGGGTTCCCGGGGGCTTCGGTCTAACAATTACCTAATACATGTAGGGTCCCACGCTCCTAGCCACCACAACTTGCCCGTAAGCGCCTAACACATTTACAGGCTATACCTCTAGAGTGTACGTATCTATTCCTAATTATGTACCACAAAGGCGTTATCTGCTATGAGATTTGTAATACTAGGCTGTTGACATGTGGGATGGTACATGGCATAGGGGCTGGCTGTAACTTCCTTAGTCCTAGCAGTCTGGTTCTGCTAGTAGGCACGGCATCCATAGGGCGAGACGGGAATGTCCGAAAAACAAGAAGGCCTAGATGTCCGAAAGGGGCCGTGGCGAACTAGCGTGGTCCCGCGGTCCCGCAAGTCTGGTTCTACTAGTAGGCGTAGCATCCATGCGAATTTGATAAGAAGGTCCTTGAAGGACTACATATGAGTGGCTAGGACATGTATCGTTCTAGACGTATTAAATTCAAAGAACGGAAATGCAGATGCGAGTTTTTGTTGATCGTGGTGTTAGTGGCGTCCTCATGCGTGTTATTTCTGTTATTTCCTTATAGTTTCTAAGAATGAAGCCTCTAGCGGATTAGCTGCCTAGGACCTTTTCTGTGATTATCTAGAAACATTGTAAGAGAGAATTAAGACAGAAAACATAGATAAATACGAGCCCGCTAGCTTCATTCTCCCCGTCTCACAATTTCTACTTTTACTAATATGTTAACTTTGCCCTCTATGGATTTCGGCCACTTTGATGTGGATGCGTACCTTCAGCTCCTACTAGATAACCCGAATGTGCCCACAGCTCCTGTTGCTCCCATGGCATCTACATCACCTATGGCTGCTGTCCTTTCTGCGACGCCCCCATTAGTGGACATTTTATACGATGACCTCTACACCCCCGAGATTCTAGAGCTCGATTGGCTGCCTAACGATCCTATAGGGCTGAATTAGGGTGGTGACCTCTGCCACTAAGACAATGACCTCTGCGATTATTACGAAGAGACTGCCCCTGAGATTCTAGAGCTCGATTGGCTGCCCCACGATGCTATCGAGACTACGGGGCTAAATCACGGTGGTGACCTCTGCCACCAAGACAATGACCTCCGCGATTATTACGAAGAGACTGCCCCTGAGATTCTAGAGCTCGATTGGCTGCCCCACGATGCTATCGAGACTACGGGGCTAAATCACGGTGGTGACCTCTGCCACTAAGACAATGACATCTATAGTTATTACGAAGCTAGAGTTCTAGAGCTCGATTGGCTACCCCACGATGCTATCGAGACTATAGGGCTAAGTTAGGGTAGTGACTACGATTATTACAGAGAGGATACCCCTAGGGTTCTAGAGCTCGATTGGCTGCCCCACGATGCTATAGAGCAAAACCACCCGTCAATCGCAGCTATAGATGCTTTTGTTCAAGCAGACCTAGATCAGGGTTTAAACTCTACTGATTCTAAATATGAACACCTAGACCAGCCCACTAACAAAGGAAACGAGCCGCACGCATCTAGTGACATACCTAGCCTCCCATTACTCTTACAAACCAAGCATTGCCTGTCCTAAGAGGACTCGTTCAGAACTAAAGAGGATAACTATTTAGAGAACCGTACTGTAATCACAGACTTACGAAGGTATAGGATTAGCTTGCTACACCCACGTTCATAGAGAAACAAGTTAACACTACAGCAAGCCTTGTATTAGAAGAATTTGAGATATTACGTGCTAAGCGGGCTGTCACTAAGGATAGGATGAATAAGATAATGGCTGCCATTTCTAAATACAAGGCTTTTATAGATGAAACACACATACTAAGTTAGATGCTTCGCGAAGAATTAGTGACCACAAGTCGCAAACAGGATAAATAGGTGTTTAGAGAATATTTAATAAATTACTAAGTTAAACTTCTTCCATCATAGTTGTATGTCTATGTGGCGTTAAATAGTCCGTAGGGAAGAAGTTAAGGAAAATTAGACCGGAACTATAGAGAATTTTGGTCCTAATGGCAGCTTTTATTCTACATTCCTTCTCTTCCTTCTCTTCCTTCTCTTCCTCCTTGCCCTCCTTATTTTGGAAGAGTTCATAGAGTCTCTTAGAGGCGGTGACAATATTATGCCTGTTCCTTGACGGACTGAACTAATAGAAGCATCTGCTCCTAGGGGTCTAAGGACTGCGCACAAGGCTAGTTCAGCTATTAGCCTTTTGAAATTCGTAGAGAACCATGTAGCAAGAAGTAAAGTACGATTTTTGTGATTCAGTAGTAGTTTTCTGTAGTTTTCTACAGTTTTTCGCAAAGAAAGGGGTCTGACTTGGCGCCTTTGACTGTAGTGCTAAGGCGGAGGGTCTTCCCTCCGAACCCTACACGGAATCGCGGCCCGGAAGGTAGCGTTTAGTATTAATACACAGCCTTACTATGTACTATCCATTTCATACTATTGAGCTCTTTTAGTCGTTATTGTCAGACATTGTAACAAAAACTTTGCTGTTAAATTTGCTACGGAACTCTAGGCTAGATGTCGGTCTTAGTCGCCTGCCACCGTTATCCTTGCCTTAACTCAACTCTAGATCTAAAACCTAAAACAGCCATTTTGGCTTTCCCCCCTCCTTATCCTCTTCGTCCTCGTCCTATCGCCCTCTCATCATAATCTAAAACCCTAATCCTATAAAATATAGTGCTATAACGAATTATAAAATAGTGTTCTCTAAGGTATTTAGAAGTGTTACGATTCTACACTAAAACTCTTCGTCGTCATCCTCCTCGTTATCCTCATACTCCTCTTCCTCTTCCTCTTTATCCTTATACTCCTCTTCCTCTTCCTCCTCTTCCTTCTCTTCCTCCTCGTTCTTCTCTTCCTTATCTTCTTCTTCCTCCTTGCCCCTCTTATTTTGGTAGAGTTCGTAGAATCTCTTTAAGGCAGTGACAATATTCAATGCCTGTTTCTTAACGGACTGAACTATCAGAAGCATCTGCTCCTAGTCACGAGGACTACGCACAAGGCCGGTGAAGCTAGCGGCAGAGGCGCCGACGGTGATTTAGGGTGAAGAGGGGGTTCGTATAGGCGCGCGGACCTGCTAACGACGGGCAGGAGGGCCATCCCCGAGCTGGGAGGCTGCACGCTTGCGGCCTAAAGAATCACCATTTGTAAGCGCTTTGGTAGAAGAGCAGACGGCCGGGACCGCAGAACGCCATTTTACAGGTTCGTCACATAATGGAGAAGGCTTAACAGTACTCCCTAAAGGACTATCCGTATAAGGCCTAGACAGTGGAGCGGGAACCATGGGAGCAGTAGCTAGCCCATCCGTGTTAGTACAGAACAATAAAAAGAGTAGGAGTAGACTTACTTCGCAAAGAGCATTTGGTGCCTAAGCTGTTAACGTGGCAGTTTGTATAGCTTCTGTTTAGAAATCCCTTCGCCTAGATACACTTCGGGAAAGGACCGTAGCCGACAGCGTAGCGGGTGCACGGCTGCTAGACAATTTCGCCAACCGTGTAGGCTACAGCTGCCTCTATATTGCACCTAGTCGTAAGATTTAGGAGGTGGCGGTTTCCTAGGGGGCGGAAATCTAGGGAGCGGACGTTTGGAAGGTCAAGGAGAGCGTTAGATATGCCGGAGCGGTCATGGGGAGGAACCAAGCAGACATCTCTATCAAAGATCTTTGAAGCTTGTAGCTAGAGCGGGCTGTTGCTAATGGAGCCGCCTTCTAGTTTTGTTAGTATTAATCTGTAAGGGTTACGGACAGATGCTGTTGCTCACTTCTTTAGGCAGCAGCCGAGCGTGAAGATAGAGACGCCAGCGGTGCATTTAGATATTAGGGTGTGAAGGGGCCATGGGCGGAGGCAGACCTACTGCCTTGCACGCCCTGTTTGATTAAGGGAGTTTGTTAAGACGTTGAGCGTGAGGGACGAGGCTTCTCGGTGACTGCTAGTGCGGCCTGCGGGGCCGAAGACGGAAGAACCACCCCTTGCTGATCTGGGATAGCAGGTGGCAAATGCGCTGTTCGAGAATGATGCTTCTTTCGCATCATTTGTTTAATATGCTTATTAACGTAGGCCTCCCTACTGGCATCATCTTCGATTTTGTTGTATTTTGATGACTTCTTCTATGTGAGCTAACGTCTCATTATTTTCCTTTGCTTAGTTATATCCACTAGATAGAAGTTTTCTTAACTTGATGTATTAACCACAATGCTGCTTGAATCACCATTTCCGTCTAGGTTCTTTCCGAGCTCCTAGTGCTTTGTAGTGGTCTTAGAGCTAACATTTGATTATAATATCATAGTTTCATTCACCATCTGTTAAAGTGATAGCATTCCGAAAGTTCGATCTAATGCTAGGTCATAATGTCTAGTTAGCAACTAATATAACTTTCAAAGAATTATCTACTCTACATAAGAGTACTTACTAGTAAAACGTATGTTTAGGATAGATATTCATGTGCGGGTAGGGCCTAAAAGTCGAAATCAGGTGCGGTAGACGAGTTGCCTTTATTTAGATGAGGAGGCGAGTGACCCCCATAAGGGTTAGCAAATTCATTTCTTTCGCCTACACAATGACTAGGGGCACAGAAGTTGCTAGTAGGGAGGTGCGAGTATGTCTCCGTAGGGGGCTAATATCCGCCTATGGGGCATCGAAAATCACAGTGTACAGTGTACATAGTGACTAGCTACAAGCCACTAGAACAATATTAGTGAGTACTAAGTAGAGATCGGCGTATAAATTGAGGCTAGAAATGGGCTGTTGTGTGTGAAAATATTAACCAGGCTTCTTCCTTGTTGATTAATTTTCTTTCTTCCCTCATTGGTCATCAATTCACGTTAGTAGTTGCTCATAGCTGAAATTTAGTACGAAGGCATCGCCAACGTCTCCCGTCAAATTTCATTCCGAAACGCGCCTCCTAACTCTTCATTAAGTACTACATCAAGCGATTCTATGATCTAGTTTGTAAAGAAAGCTCTACCATTGACCCCCATACCATCTGCTTTCTATTCTCTCTTTAATATGTCTTTTGTCCCACGGCTCTTCTTCTTCCCGTTGAATACGCCGCTACTCAAACGAGGCGCAACGACACGCCCCCTTCTTGTAGGTATTGTAGTTGATAATAGCCGCCTCATTTAGATTAGAGCTCTCTAAAGATAATGATAACATATATTCGTCGTCCTATATTATCTGTAATTGAAGTATTTAGAGGCTTGGAATTTTATTCTTTAGCTTATAAGTAGCGAGTATTGATATGTTAAATATAGGTCTGTCTTCCCTATATTCCTTCCTTATCTTCTTGATAGCGCCATCATGTATGCAAAGATACTCGTCTAAAGAGAGCCATCGAAGGCATTTACCTAAATCTACCTACTATGTACTATGTTAGTAGCTGTTCGTTATTTTCTTTCCTTTACCTTCTTACTTTAATAGCTTTCTCTCTACACTTACATAACTCTATCAAAGGGCATTTTATATCATAGAGGATAGTCTCTAGGCACTCAAGTATACAGCTTTTGCTAGAACAGACCATACAATTCTCAAATTTACACATTTTTGCAGAATAGTAGTAGAACAGATGTATTAGACTAGGGGGAGGGGGTTAGGGTTATATAAGATAGAGACGTAGAATCTTGACGGTTAATTGTTAATTAACAACTCGCCCTACTGTACCTACGTATGCCCTTCTCGCTTCATGATATAACATCTGATAGGATATGTTTAGGTAGGCGTGGATATGACCCTTAGGCGGATGTATTATTAGTTTAAGACCCATGTAGCATTCTAGGAACATTCCGTAATAACGATATAATGTACAATGGGATAATCAAGGCGTTTAATAGTGCAATTACGTCTACAGGAGGAGGAAGAACAGGCAAATTCATAGGAGAGGCAAGAATTTAGGCAATAGCATTTTAAGGCGTATTGTTTCCTACACGGCAGTTAGGAAAGCTGTATGGTATCGCGATAGTGTGAAGTGTAAAAGAGTTCTGATTTCAACCTCTCCATTTTCTTTCCTGTATTCTAACCTATCTAATGTACTACTACATCTACTACCTGGAGAATTTCCCATGGTCATAGGATGTTCTAGTCACAGGATGTTCTAGCTATCCTCCGTCCGCTTCTCCGTTAGGCCTAGCAGGCAATACGTTGACTGCGGCGTACATCCTTTAAACCGGCACGACTACACCATTAGTAGTGTAAGTGTTTGGTTCCATTTAACGTCAACAGCAGTTTCCGAGATCTGTTTCGAATCTGATGTTTATCTCCTAGGATGGCCCTGGCAATGTCTAGTAACTCTTTTACAACCATGTCAACCTTTGTTGCCAAGATATCATCAAGATTGAAGCTGGCGAGTTCTTGTACTTTTGTGAGTCGAGTAGAGATGTCTTAAGAATCCTGACACTTGTTTAGCTCATACCTTAAACACCGAAATTGCTTCTAACTGTTAGCTTGAAAACGCTTGATCATGTTATATATGAAGCTTACGCTACTCTAGTACGTGCCATCATTAAAATATAATGGTCCCCTTAGGTTGTACTAGCTCGCCATATCTGTCATTGATTCCGCGTCACTAAAGCGAGGGACATACGTCTCCATACTAAAAAGTCCTTATGTGTACTGTTTGAAATGGGAAAAGGAGTGAGAAGATGGGGTATGTATACTGTTTGAAATGGGAAAAGGAGTGAGAAGATGGGGATTCACTACTTTATAGGCAGAGAGATCTAAGACCAGGCGACAACTTGTGCGTGTGCGGGCTGCAGAGCGTCTTGTTAGTGGCATGTCTAGAGTATTAGAGACACCATGAGAAATCTACGCAAACTCACCATCGACGTTTTGCTCAAAATTACGAATAAGGCAGCCCGAGCCTACGTAATCTCCGGAGTGCTACGTTAGATATAGTACGTTGATTAATGCTAGGAATTCGATCGGGAGAGTTGTAGACGTCTTGTCGACGCTACTATAGCAGTACTATGAGACTGTTTCTAGAGTAAAATCAACTCGGAACATGGTACTATAACCATGAGCAAGAGATATAGCTAAGGAGCAGATTGACATACCTTTTATTAAGCGTTATCTCTCGTCTATTTGTATCGGTAGTTGATGAACCTCTGTTAACAGTCAGAGGAGGCACCTGTTGTGCGATCTGTCTCGTCGGATTCTGTTAGAACGAAATGTGCGATATAGCGAACACCATTAGCTACTACCACCTCTCTCTCCATCCTAACCCATAACCCTAAAAAGAGTCCTGTGGTTTTGCTATACTTCTAAATCTCGTCCTACATTTCTGTGTATTCCCAGATTTCGTCTTCTTCGTCCACGCCTAATAAACGTTCTTCGTCCTAGCACATGCGGTACTAATTTCCCTCTTCGTCGCTATACAATCCTTCTCCCTACTTTAAGATGCCATCTACCTCATAGGATTCTGGTGCGCTATACAGATCCAAGCTAAGTATTATAGCTTCTAGTATTAATAATTCATTCTTGACATAGTAACCTCTAGAAACTTTCACAGACGATTTGCGAACTTTGCATGAGAAGTAGCCATTGTATGTGTATTCGTTATCATCCTCTTCTCGACAACGTAGTAGCATGAGCGGGTTGTTAAATCGAGGAATATCGTCTTCTCCTGTGCTGACTTGGTTTGGGAGCTAGTCAGTGCTATCCTTAGTAGGTAGTTCGCCATCGACTGCCCATGACTGCTACATGTTAGAGCTATCCGTTAGGTTTCGAGCTCTTGTAGAGAAAGACTCTTGCCATATGAGTACATCATTTATTACTGCCTATAGCACATTTTAGATTAGTATAGCGATAATTTGGATGTTGTATATGTTACCTAAGGTGCGAGACGTCCACTATGTTCACTTTCCGTTTATGTTCCACTTCGCCCTTCTACCCTTCTTTTCTCTTGTACTTTCTTCTTAGCTTCGTTCATATGTTCCATAATTTCCATTACTTGTGCGGAATCATCACCCTGCTTAACACTAATCTTATCTTGCTCTCTGTCATCACTTCGAAATCCGGAACGAGTAGTTTCGCCCGCCATTCCATCTTCTATTCTCCTGTTACCGTTTACCTCTTTAAATGTCGAGGTGGGGCTGACAGCAACGTCTAGGTTGATTTTCCCACCATCAAGCTCTGACTTGCCACGAACCTATTTGCATTAGAAACAAGCAAACTAGAATAATTCTCTTAGGGACAACATACTTGTATTATAAGCTCGTCGGACCTGCTTTTTTTGTTTGTACCTCTCTACATATCTTCATGACTCTTACGTTTTGGTAAACCTAGATTAGGTTTTAACAAGGCCACCTTAGATGGTAAGCGTGAGAGTTCTGGTATATGAGAGCTGTCAGGATCCGCCTCCTAGTCGAAAGGAGAGCATGAGAGTTCTGGTATATGAGAGCTGTCGGGATCCGCCTCCTAGTCGAAAGGGGAGCGTGAGAGTTCTAGTATATGAGAGCTGTCGGGGTCTGCGTGCTAGTCGAAAGGAGAGCGTGAGAGTTCTGGTATATGAGAGCTGTCGGGGTCTGCGTGCTAGTTAAAAGCGGTAACAATAATGTCCTCACTGTTAACATTCCCACAACTGACGAGGAATGGCCCTTCCTTTAGACGTATCCTAACAAAGAACCTGCTAGGTTCACTAATGTTTAGATAAAACCAAAAGCTTTTCAGGATAGGTGAGACAGGGGCCCTAATCACGGTGGTGTTTCCGAAAAGTTTGCCTTTAGCGTTAGGACTAAGTAGTGTTACGACAGCGAGAACTGCTCGACTTTGGAAATATGTTCCATGTAGTTCAACACTAATTCGTAGAACGACACCTGCCTAGACTGTTTTTGGAGGCGGACAGAGAAGTGTCACGTTAGAGATAGCGTTAGGGATAACGTCAGTAACGTTAGCGAAAGCGAGTGGTGATAGCCCCTTAGGAGATTCATTGCAGCTAGGCGAGTCACGAAGCAGCATAGGCTAGAGTTCTTTTTCTAGTGTCGAGTACGCCATAGTAGGGGGGAGTAATTAGGCAAGGCAAAGATGGGCGTAAGCCAAGGGCAGTGGTAAAGCGTATCTAGTGAATGTGATCTAACGTAATCGACTGTGTGACCAGTGATTAAATGAAAGCCTGGCTTCGCTAGATCTTCTCGGAGAAAATGAGGGCATGTAGGATACTTATAGCGGTAGAGGAAAATGTCACGCATCTTAATATTAGAGGCCAACCAACCTGACTAATGCCAAGTGGACGCATTAGGAAAGTGACTATAACTTAATTCAAGGCTCGACACTTAGGATTACTTTGTTAGTCTACTTATCAAACACGAATCATCTCCCCTGTAAATTAAGAGACAAGAGCGCACGACGAGCGGCGGCTACGTGGGTTTTCAGCAGCCTTGGGCAGGGCCCATCTAACCTTTAAATTTCCTCTTTGGCTAATTACTATCAAGCACAAACTCCCGTGAAGTGAGAAACGATAGCGCATGACAATAAGTCCAATTGCCCATCTTGTTACGAGCCTTTCCTCATACCTACAAAGCAGTGTGTAAGAAATATAGATTCCTAGCTATACTAAAATGTCCCTCTATTAAATAAAGTAGGTGCGTTATCCCTTAAGAAAATTTAGCTTCTCAAATGTCCGATGCCTAGAGCCCCCCATCCTAAACCAAGTGCTAGAGCCCCTTGGTTTGTACTAGCGCCGCCCCCTCCCCTAACCACCCTAACAACCGCCAGCAAATAATCATTTACCAAGATGCCACTAAACGGAGGTCGACATTCCAAGTCTTTTAGATATCGTAGCCACCCGTTAAACCCCTTCTTGTAGCCTCTTTGTTTTCCCATCCATCACCACCCGCGCCCCTAAAACCCGTCGTCGAGTCTCCATCAAAGCTCCTGTCTAACACTAAGCCATGCCACTGCTGCTGCATTAGTTCGGATGGCGCCGATGTTAATGTGGGCTAGGAGGAGCTGGCGGAGCTAGCATAGGTGTTCATTCCCTATGTGGTCTAGGCGTAAGCAGGATAGGTGGGGTTTTGTTAGCTATGTGTTAGGGTGCTGTAGTAGTCGTCTCTGGCAGTGGTTTTAGGGGAAGTTGAGAGAGGGAGGCGATGGGGGTAGTAGTTTGCTAAGGTGGTGGTGCTTATGGTATGCGATGGGGAGAGCGAGGATGGCGGGGTAGGGGGGAATGGTGAGATGGGTTGTGCTTGGTAGAGCTGTGGCAAGATGTCGTCGTCATCCTCGTCGTCTAGTACTCTAGCATCATCGTTGTCCTCGTCGTCTAGTACTCCGGAGTCATCGTTAACGCACACGGTTATAGAGCCATCGATCTCGCCGCGGCGATAGCGCTCTTCTTCGTATAGGACGCGGAAGAGCTAGGCGAGGAAGCCGCGCTTCCTAGCGTTCTTAGGCTTTTCGCGGTTGGCGAACCAGGTCGCCATGGGTTCGCGGGTGACCTCTTCGAGCTTAGTAACGTCAACTTTCTGCTACTAGGCTAGGCTGTTACTGTCTTAGCTTACGATAAGGCCCATGATGTGCATGAGGAGGATGATGCGCTCTAGAGTCACGTTAGTTTAAGGACGGGTGGAGATGAGGGAATAAAGGCACATACCGCGCTTGTTTAGGTGATCTAGCTCCTTATGCCTGATCTTGTTCGGCCCTGTTACCGCAGGCCACCATGGGGGGCTCTTTTGCACACCCTTGGTGTATGGGTACGTCGACTGCTTCTTAGGCTCGAGGACCTTCACCCACGCCTTTCTAATGATTTTACATCCATTCTGCTATATATTCTTGAGGCACCGATGGTAGAATTCGTCACGGGCAGTGTCGTCTCCGATGGTAATCGTTCTATTAGGGAGGGTATGGACGGTAGGGACGGCAGGGCGAGTAACATTAGCGCGGATGCGCTTGCGACCCCCTAGGCTCCTAGATGAGTCGGTGGAGTAGTCGTCATTGTTGGCGCTGTTAGAGGGGGCAGAGAAACGCTTCCAAACCGATGCGTTAATTTAGCCGCGGCAGCGGGCATTGTTGCAGGTCTGGCTTTACATCTCCGTCCCCTTTGTACTGAATTCCTGATTAAGCATATTATGATCTAGCGCGACGAGTTAGTGGTGATAGTGGTGTTTGAGTGGCTAGGACGTACGCAATGGCTGGCGGCCGGAAGCTATAAGGAGCTCATTCTGAAATCTAGGCGTGAAGAGGAATTCAGGGTCCGTCTTCAAGTCGTCGGAAACGAAGGTAGAGAACTAGCCGTCTAGGCGGATTACGGCGAGGGCAAAGGTGGCGGATTCGATACTGTAGTATTTGTTTAGGGCGACGTTAATGCCCTGTAGCGCGTTAGGCTCGGTTCATTATAGCTAGATTCCCGCGATGCTTACTATGTCCATTAGTGCCGGCTCGGTCATCGCCGTTACGGGCATGGCAGCAGCCGCCGGTTTAGGTTGGTCTCTCGTTAAGGGAAACAAGGCCGAATAGGGTTGATAGGATGATGAGAGCCAATCTAACGGAATGTTAGAGACATCATGCTACGATGTGAGAATGGGTGGCGCGACTTACTAGCAAAAGCAAGGCTGCGAATAGCAGTGATGGTAGCGAGAATGACTCTCTTTTGCTCGAGAAACCCCTTCACTAGTCTTTGTGTTTATGTATATATATGTCTATCGTGACTACCTTGGTAGAAAGCGTCTATATTTCTGTCTGTTATTAAATAATAGAGGAGTAAACCCACTGTGGTGTAATGTAGTAAAGTATAAACCAAGCATTTTGCTGTCCGAGGCGGAAGGAGGATGCTCTCCATATAGAAGAAAACTGCACCCTCTAGGGGCACCCCCCCTCCCCTACTAGTCGTCGCCATCCCTCCCTAATTAGATCCCCCCTACGGCTTGACCGCCACGCTAATACCTAGCAGCAAACGAGGACATGCAGCTGTGAGCGCGAATGGTGTAGAGTATATGTAGGCGACGATGGAAGGGGTAAGGGGGCGGCCGGATGGGGAATCGGAATCCGAGGATAGGGAGGGTAAGGAGATGCAACGTCTTGAGTCTGCCTATTCATCTCTCTTATAAAATGAGAAGCGATAGCGCGTGGCGATGATGGATTAAGGCCTACACCATGTGTAAAAGATACAAGTGCCATCTTGTCACAAGCCCTGTCTTTATACTTATAAAGCAGTGTGCACAAAATGTAGATTCCTAGCTATACTAAAATATCCCTAGATGAAACAAAGTCGATGCATTATCCTTTTAAAAAACTCCACCTTCCTCAACCTTCTTAGTTAGCTCCTCAACCTCCTTAATAATCACTAGGCCTCCTTGGATATCACTATCGTTGGTTTTAAACGAGGACCAATCGTCACTATTATGAATGAAATGTACTTTCCTTTTTAGATTAAGGCAATATTCCCCTTCGTATGCAGGTACCGTTTTCTACGTAGATGAGCAATATGGCATCATTCCTAGATAAATCTTGACCGATTTGCGGTGGGTAAGGGTAGTCTTCCATGTAAATAGACTTATTAGATAATCATCTACTGCCTTGCCGTTAAACGGAACTCGACGTGCCAAGTCCTTGACATATTGTATGCTAAATTTCAAACCACTTGCTGTAACCTCCTTAATTTTGCGAAGAATTGTTACATTTGCTTCATCTTGATTTGCTCCATCTTGGTCTATAAAGTCACTTAGCGTAGTTAGAAGATTAGAGAATCATGTTCATACCATTCTTGCGTATTTCTTCTAGCACTGTAACACGAAGTTGCACTGCATCCTGCTAGTAGAAACGTTTGTCGTTACCGTCTACGATTTCGTCATAGATAGCGGACTTCCTCACGAGTGGAGGGAGATATACCCATACAACCAGGGATCCCTTGTCTAGTTCGAATTATATGAGCTTTTCTTCGTTAGGTGGTCGATCGTTACTTAGGCGTCGACGGTTGTAAAGCTGAATCCCAGCCGGTGGTAGTGGTGGTGGTGGGTATGAAGACATGGTTGAGTGATGAAGGACAAAGGAACTAGTTAATGGGATAACATAGCTATATATAAAAAGTCAGGGACATCGTTAGTAATATAGTGAGGCGGAAGGGGATCGAAGGTACAATTTAAGAAAGATGATGAACTAATCATAAAAACGAGGCCACGGAGTGAGCCATATAATAGGGATGAAAGGCATAGAGTAAGGCAGCTCCTTGCGCACGAGCACGAGGGGCACGAGTACAATAAAGTTCAACCAGAGTTCGGTGTGAGAGCTACCTATGTGCTACCTATCTTAGTTCTAAAAGTACAATGTGCTTTGGTGTAAGAATAGCAAGGCACGTAACGTATGATCATGCGGAAAAGGCTGCATTAGTCTCTATAATCGACGACATAGCAAACATTTCGTTTCTTTTTTGTGTACTCCATTTCAACTTAAGCTAGATCCGCTCGAGCGTGACCTAGATCCGCTCGAGCGTGACCTAGATTAGCCTAAGCGTCCGCGTAAGGGTTGCTAAAAAAAGTATCTATAAACAAAATTAATATAACAAACGTATTGATTATCTTACATACTAATAAACATGTAGTTCGGTCAACAATGCAGTGGTAGTATAAAGCCAATGAGGTTGAAGTAGCGATAGTGATGATGAAACAGATAGTCGTGCTCTAGGCGAGGTTTGAGTTAGGGCGGAAAGGTTGTAGCTATATGTCGAGGTTTGACTTAGACCAAAGAGGTAGGCCCCTAGTGTAGTAAATAATTAGATATATCAAAAGTATCAAGAAGTATTCGACTAGAAAAATCGAGAGAAGTACATAGTTAATAATTTTTTAAGGCTTAATGCTTGGCACCTCTTCTCGGGTCGTTAAGAAACCAAGCGTGAGCTAGATAAAAAAACAGATAGATATAAGTCCAACTATCCACGACTTCGACCCTAGACGAAACAACCCGTAGAGCACACTTAAATGTAAACCCTAACAAGGTTAGCAGAGCTATTTTAAAAGTTACGTTCATTATACCTAACTAATACCCCCTATAGCATAGAGGGAAACAAGTAGTATTAGAACAGCAGCCTGATTTTCTACACAAAGCAACAGTAACGTGGCAAGGATGATGAGCATAGCTGATAGGATCAGATGAAACAGCAAACGCAACCGGATGTTACGTTTAGTACGTCTGTTCTATACCTAGACGACAGATATGGCGAATTTAGCCGTAAAGCACAAGATAGCGATAGTGACCACAAAAAGCAGCAGGGTTGACATGGCGAAGACGAAATGATAGACGGAGGGCCGTGTCTACCTGTAAAGGCTTACCGAAGTAAAAGCATGTAGAAAAGGGAGCGGTAGACAATGAAGGTAACACTAAGAGTCAAGAACAGCAGTGAAGCTAAACCGGTGAAGGTATGAATGAGACGAAGAAGGCTGACCTTAATCATATACATGAATTAGACCTCCATGTTAGAGCACATGGCTTGTTTGAGCATAGCTCGTAAGACTAATATCACATCGATTACTTTCTTATTCATATAGGGTTTCTTTAGACAGCTTTCTCCGTTATTAGACAGTAGAACTGCTCCTTAAGGCGACAGGATCAATTCTAGCTAAAATCTACATCGTGCCGTCATTGATCTAGATGCATGATTCGCTAGC
>KV455112.1:0-33495 GCA_001662575.1 Pseudogymnoascus sp. 23342-1-I1
TGGTTGATATATATCCATTTGATTATTAGAAGCATTTTGAAGCTGGCGGCTGGCTTGCACTGGCGGCTCGCTTGCCGGATACGTTATCTATTTATATATATTCATTAGGTAAGCAACTCCTGTTGGAGGCTGTTGGGGGGGGGGGTATTATAATTGTTCACGCCTACTAATGAGCCAGACATAGCAAATTTAAATCAAGTCACTCATATCACTCATATCACAGACACAACGCACCAAGTTTCATATTTGAAGGGTTTCTCAATTGAATTATCAATACCAATACCACTACCTACATCCACTTGCGCATCCACCTGCCGCCCTCACGGACTACCCTACATCCCCTAGTAGCCGCGGGCAATTCACCACCATCCAGGCATCATTTCACCCTCCTAAAATCACCCAGTGATCCCCCTCGCTGCACAGCAGCAAGTCATATCCATAACCTCAAAACATCCCCGCGCATCCACGGAAAACCCGCGGCGCAAGCGCCGCGTCCCAGGGGCCTCCCGGCGACGACCAGCGTCCGATGCTCTTCTGTTCCATTTAATTCCATTTCGTTCCGTTTCGCTCCTTCTCGCACTGCCAACTACCCCTCTCCACACCACGCGGAAGAAGCCCCGAGAGAACGATGCCATGCAAAGCAGACGTGAGCTCCCCGCGTGGGGGAGGGGGGATAGATTGGTACAGTACCACAAAGCCCGGGGGGATAAGGTAGGTCCGATAGTCCAAGCAGCACCAGGCTACCAGCAACCACGCGTCCTCTTTTTCCTCCCTCTCTCCGCACCCATTACGGCCGTCTATCTGCACGCAGAATAGAGAGGGCGGCGCTGGTTGCGGTGAGAGAGGGGGGAGGGCGCGCGGATACCATCGCAGGAATCGATCCGCACCGTTACCCGCAACACGCCACGGGGCTGTATGTCCCGTCTACTAGAGAACGGGGACAGAGACAGGGGCCGTGGGCTGGAGCGTCGGGGGGGCGGCGCGGTGGTCGATCTCTACCTTTTTGTTTTGTCGGTTGTTGGGGATCCCTCCCTTTGTGTGTGTATGTTTGTGCGAAGACAGGCCGGGTCGCAGGAGTCTTTACTCCTTCGCGGTCCGGGGAGCCTGGAGCGAGTCGTGTTTCGCGAACGAGGGAAGCCAGAAGAAGAAGTGAAAGTCTGTTTCCCAGAAACGTGTGCTGTTTGTTCCGGCCATTTGTTGTTAAAAAAAAAAAAAAAAACTGTTGTTCCTGCGCATTGCTGCGTTGTACCTCCTCTCTTATAATGCACGCTTCGACATGATACCCAAAAAAACAAACCCAAAAAAAATAAACAAGTAACAATCGACGAGTGTAACAATCCTCCCAGTGTCCTGCCGGTAGATGCATGTGATAAATGGTCCAAGGGAAGTATAGTTGTGAGGCCGAGCTCGCGGTTGTTGTGTTGGAACTCCTCGGACGGGCAAGGTCGCAGCTATGGTCGCTGTTCCGACGCCGAAATCCAAGAAATGTAAACCCGCTGCGCTAAATATGGCCGAGATTGTTAAAAAGAAAATGAGGAGCAAAAAAAAACAAAGGTTATTAGATATGTGTGTAAAAGATGTCCGTCGTTTGCTGAGTGGTGTGCTGTAGTCCGCTTTCGCAACGTAGAAAGAAGTTTTAAAAATGCCGCCCGGTGGTGTTCGTATATCAATAACAAAAAATGCCGCTAAAGCTCGTTCGACTGTCGTGAATCTCGTGGGTGCCCGGTTTGCAACTGTTCTGCTAACTAATAGTAGTAGTGACCCGGCGAAGGGGTAGCATGTGTGTTCGCGTACATCTCGGGCTTTGGTTGTCACATCGACATGGCGTACTCCTGGTATCGATCCCATCCGTTACCGAAGCTGTTGAAACCAACGCTAACACCGCAGGGCTGCGGCGCAAGCATACTCGGCAGCGGCAGGTGTGGGATGGGCGAGCTCACGGGCGGTTGAGGAAAGTACATTCCTGAAGTCGTCGTGTAGGGCTGGCTGAAGGAAGGCGCGGGCGACGGCAGCTGGAAGTTCTCGGCCATGCTCATGCTCGCCCACAGAGTATTGCTATCGACAGATGAGGTTGTGCTTGGGCTTGATGGGAGCATCCTCCAGACATCCGATGGCGCGGGCACCGGGTTCTGCAGCATCGGCTGCGACTGTGTCCACCAGCCACCTCCGGACACCGAACTTGGAAGGAGCGTCTGAGGCCTGATGACGTCCACGACCCGTGGTGGGGGAGGAAGGAGCGGGAGGAACAAGTTCATGATGTTGTTCTTGACCTCTTCGCTCTTTCCGCACAGCAGCTCGCCGGCGCCCTCCTCTTCCAGACCTTCCAGCGCAATTGCATTCGTCCTGTATACGAACTTGTTGATGGCCTGGATGAATTCCTCGTGCAGCTTCTTGACCTGGAGTTCCTTCTCTAACCAGTTGTACGTGCTGGCCGCGATGTCGACGCAGTGGATCTCCTTGTGGTACTCGATCAGGGCCTCTATCGAGTCAGGTGTTAACTTGAAGGCGACCTCGTTCCGGAGCACCATGTCGACGTGCACGATGTAGGCCTCGATGTGGACGAGCTGGAAGTTGAAGAGGGCTTCTATCAACGGGTTAGAGTCCTTGCGCAACTCCGAGTCCGGTGCCTTGGGCAGCATGATTGAGGTCAGAGTCCATATCGCATTCGTCGACGACAACGTTTCTGTTAAACATCTCTGGTGCTGAGGGACGCTGTTGAGCGGGCGCTTGATCCGGTTTATCCTCTTTAGGGTTTGTGTTAACCACGGCTCTACCTTCGATCCTAAAACTACATTGACTGATGAGGCTCGCGGCGCAAAGGCAGCCGCCGAGGCGGGTAGGAGCTGAGGAGGCATCTGAAACAGTGATGTGAATGACGATGAGGTGTGGTGGGGGTAAAGCTTTTGAGTTTCTGTTGAGGGGGGACCAGGATCTTATCGATGGGGGTGCGGGACGGTATTAAGACAGCGAGGCCAAGATATACGGAGAGGGAGAGTGAGGCAGTGTGGCGGACTCTCCGGATCGTTGGGAATTAGTTGGGCCAAACCGCGCAGCGACGTTGGACGATGTTGGACGACGTTGGAAGCTGAGGAAAGAGGGCGAATATGACGAGCACACCAATGGGGATAGGAAAAGAGGGAGGGAGAAGGCGGAGTATTTCAAAGAGAGGCGAAAGGAGGACGGGGAAGGCGGTCGAGGGGAAAAGAGAGAGGTGACCAGAAGAAGGGATGAGGTAGTAGAGGAAGGAGGGGGAAGAGGAGGAGGAAGAGGAGAGGATGAAGAGGGAGTAAGTGAAAGACGGAGAAGGACGAAAGAGAGGAAGGGAGGAAGAGTTTGGCTGGGACTACTGCACGTCCGGAAGTAGTGTGCAGTAGGAGGAGGGTCAGCGCTCACTTCACACACACAGTCATACTCAAGTCTCCATTTGCTCGGTATGGGTTTCTATAGATGGCATACACTGCATATGGCATACATGAAAAGACAAGGAAGGAATGCAAGGTATACATGGCATATACAGGGCCTGACTATAGAGCACCAGGTACTTCCTATACCTGCAATACTTACAATACATGGGGAGCATTTTATTCTAGCTGAAAAGGGGGGCGAAGAGGCGGCCAAAGAGAGAAGAGGCGGTAGAATTGGGTAGATGTGTGGTCAGAAAGAGGGAAGTGGGAGGGCCATGGAGGGCAGTGGGAGGGCAGAGACTCGGAAGTGGGAACCTACATGCAGTTTGACAGGGAAGGAGGGAAGGAGAAAAGGGTCCATGGGCCTTGGACCCATGTACAAAGTATGTTCGCAACCATGTATCGGAAGTACCGAGAGCACACTAACAGTGGCGATTCCAGTAAATTTAGTACATTCGGTACTTCCGAAGTATGTTCCAAGCCACACCCAACGCATATCCACGCACACACAAGCGACAGCGACCACAACCCACGACACCCACGACACCCACAACATCCACCACAACCCCAAGAAAAGACCCCAAGGGAGGCTGTTAGTGTATATTAGTGCATCATCGGTGCAGTCGATTAGCGGAATCTATACCTACAAAAGTAGGGCTTCCAGGGCTTCCAGGGCTTCCATGGCGGGCATGACGGTCAGGGTTAGTCAGGGTTAGTACCTCCCAACATACCAACTTACCAACGAGATGGTAAGTACCTGTGTGTGTTGGAGAAGAGGCTAAACATCATCGCCGTCGCCGAGAACGGCAGTCTGCCTGCGTCTGAAAGCATCCATACATCCATACTACACCGCATCATATATGAATGCCTAACCACTTGCTGCACTCACTGCGCACTTTATGGCGCTCTCACCGCATTCTTCTGCATTCTTCCTTGGAAACAGTTTCCGGCTAACAAGACGGCTACTCTATAACCCACAGAACTATAACCCACAGATCACAATCGAGCCCGCACTCACGCCCGCAACTCATGTCCACTTCCTTTGGCGGCCATCATCGCTCCACTAAACACTAAAAAACAGTCACCCGCAATCGGCGACTCCATCTCCATCCCCATCTCCATCTCCAGGGCTGTGCATGCATGCAGCAACCACCCACCCACGCAGCCCACCATGCTCACTACCGTACCCAAAACCCGTCCAAAGGCCACACACGCACGAACACTCGCACGCATGATGCATATATGCCACCGACACATGCCACCGACCCAGAGGAAGGCCGCCATCGCAACCCCAAACTGATAAGGCAAGAATGCAGACCAGGCCGCCTCGTCATCGCCGCCACTCACCTCGACGGAGGACAACGCCCGACTCGGCCCTGGACGGAGAGTTACGAGATATGGAGTTAATGCGCCCCACTGCCGTCCCTCGTTGAACGGATCGGCTATCCCAGGCTTAAGAAGGCAGCCGTCATTTCCTCACTGCAGCTGAAATCTCCAGTGCAGACCACTCACTCCCTCTCGATGCCTCTTACCTCCTGACTCCTGACATCCGCGCAAGACAGTCAGCCCCTCCATACCGTATCGTCTTGAAGTAGTCCCCCAAGTACAGTACTGTACTGTACGGACGAAACCCCAGCGTCTGATAGGCGCGCTACAAGCAAATAGCAGATATGTCTCATCCCAACATCCGCGAACCCTCCTTCACGTTCCTCCTTCCCCGTCTCTCCCACTACGAGAACCACCAAAATGGCCAGAACGAGCGAAATCCTCGGGAAGCACCATCCTATATGAACTGCACGAATTATCACCTTTCCCACCCTCCACCCAGGGCCTCTCCTTCCCATATTCACCCCACCACCCTCTCCACCTTCCACAACCCCCTTGCAGCGAATCACAGCCCTAAAGCCCCAAATCGCAAAATTCTACGGTCCCAACTGGCCCGAGCGTCCAACGAATCAGCGCGCACAGACGCCTCCCGCTCAACCACACTACTCAGCTGACGCCGGGCCTACTCCGTCCACCTTCCCTCCCCAACGTCTCTCGTCCTCTCGTTGCACGATCACCGCCGAACCACCAGCCGGGATTTACTCTCCACCCGGAATTGTCTCCAAAGGCTCGAGACGGTCCGCTGATGGTGTGAGGAAAGGCGCGACAGGCGCGGGAAAAGGAATACTGGATGAGATATGCAGGGGCTTCTGGATGCGGACGGCGACACGGACACGGAGGAAGCAGAGCTGAGTAGAGCTGAGCTTGGGGATTGGAGATAGGGGATTGAAGGGGGGACAGACGCGCATACGACGGCGCGCGGATACGAGGACACCATCACGACGACCGACGAGCAGGATCTGGATCGCGCCGACAGTGGGACCAAGCTCGCTGCACATCATGTCGGCGCTCCCATCTCTGGTCCGTCCTGCAGCGAACCACCAAGGGGGGGCGTCCGTCCCAGGAGTTAACCCACCTTCCAGGGCACTACGCATCCCATCTGGATATATCGTGCATGCAGACCTGCGGAGGCACGACTCGATCCTCCCCCCGCGCCTGCAGACGAAACGCCGGATGCGATGCGAGTGCTTTGCGCGGAGGGGAGCCGTGGTGCCGGCGATTGAGGGGGGAGGGGGTTCTAGGGATTCTGTAGCTTGGTTGAGGGATCGGGATGGGGGAGCGCGTATATGTGAGGTGTTGGGAGGGGGAGGGGAGGGGGTTTGCCGCCACGACTGGAGATGGGGGGGGTGTCGTGGGAGAGCTGTCGTTGACGGGAAACGGGGAGGGGGGGGGGGAGAGCTCAGGGGGGTTGGCAGTTGGACCGATATTGTGGGATCAGTGGCTTGTCAATGGGGAAGGAGGGGTTGAGAAGCGACGACGACGACGACGAGCTTGATGTCTTGGTTCTGATCCAGACGGTAGGGTACTCCAGACCTCTGTACTGTGCCCATCCCCCCGAACGATTCTCCCCATATCTACACCACAGTACATCCCACCCGTACCACCCCGTATCACCCATCCCCTCCCTCCCACTCCCCCAAACCCCCCTCACTCACATCCAACTCATCCCATCCAATCCCTCCCAACCCGTCAAAGACCTAAACACGCAAACCCACCAGACTACTAACACTACATCTACCCGTCACCAACGCCCCGTCCCGTACCTCGTTATTGCCACACACTGGTATAAAACAGACACGAATGCCACATGCCAGCGAAACACTCGCCACAGTTCGCTCGCCACACACGCGCACGCCTCGCTTTTGAAATGGGAAACCCTGTGGCGCGTGCATATGAAGGGACAGCACAGAGTGAGTGCAGAATGGCGTCGTACGCAGCGAGGCGCAGCACGCACAGCCACTACACGTGACTTTCCTCCTGTTCTGACATTCCTCCTCCACCACCAACTATCCGAGCCCAACCTCATACCATACTGCGCTGTACTAACCAACCCAACCCAGCATCCCTTCCTTCCTTCCTTTCCCCCGTCGCCTAGCCCCTGACCCCTACCCAACCCTGAAACCCAAAACCCAACGGGCAGGGCAGATCAAACGCATCACGCGCCCGCCGGGGCGCGTGCGCGTGCGTTGGGTGTCGGTCATGCGCGCAAGACGCCGCTGTTGCTCGCTGTTGCCGCGGCTTCAGCTGGGGAGGGGGGAGGTTGGAGGTCGGATGACGTTGGGGCGGGTACCCTCGGGGTGGGTGGTGAGGTGGGTTGTCGGGCCGGGGCGTGGGTAGGGAGGGAGGGAGGTCCGAGGGGTTGGGTTGGTGGGGAGGAGGGGGAGGAGAAGGGAGGAAGTTGGGGGGGGTGCGTGGGGGGTGATGGTGGTGGGGGTTGGTGGGTTGGAGGTAAGGGGGTCGAGGTTTAGGGGGTTCAGGGGCTTAGAATTTTGTAGGAGCTGTGGTGGTTGAGGAGAGTGGAATGTGAAAAGGTAAGATATTTATCACAGTAAAAATTGAGTAGCAACTGCTGTTAAGTATGCTATGCGTGTATCTCCTCCCTTCTAAAACCCCCCTCCCCACCCCCTCAACCCCTCACATTCTCCTTCCCCCCCCCCACCTCCCCTACCCCCAACCCCTCCGCCCTCCCCCTAACCTCCCTCAACACCTCCCCCCCCCCCTCCATCCTCCCAATCCCCCTAGCCAACGCCCTATTCTCCCTCTGCAACTCCCCCACCTGCCTCCTCAACAACTCCCTCTCCACCCTCAAAACCTGCACCTCCCTCTCCGCCCCCCCCCTCCTCCCTAGCACCTTCCCCTCCTCCCTCCCCCTCCTCCTCTCAACCCTCTCCAGCTCCCTCTCCAGCCTCTCCTCCTCCCTCGCCAAATCACGCGCATACCGCTCCTCCGCCTTCCTTAGCTTCTCGCCCTCCCCGTCTTTCCGTCTCACTTTATCCACTTTATCACCCAACCGCCGTTTCAGCTCCTGGAACTTGCTCTCCGCTTTCTCTATAGCAGCCGCTGCCCGTCGCCGCGCCCGCAACACCCCCGCATCCTCCACCACTGATGATGGCGAGCTCGGCCGGGGGGGTAAAGCCGTATTCGTCACATCGCCCAGCGCAGCACTCTCCTCGCTGCTCGACGGGCCCGGCGCGGCGGGGAGTCCATACACCGGCGGCGCGGACGCGGCGTCCGCGCTCTCATCTGCGTCCTCGACGCTGCCCCGCTCATCCGCGTCCGAGAAGCTTCCCCGTTCGCGCGCACTCGTAAAGGACAGGAACGAGGCCCCGTCCGTCCCCTCCTCCTCCTCCTCCTCCTCCCTCCCATCCTCGTCGTCGTCGGAAGAGCTAGAAGAAGAAGTGCTATACCTCCTCTCCCTGTACTGCGCATGCGGCAAGGCGGTCGCATACCCCTTCGCGGGCAAAAAACTCGTCAGCGCCGACGCGGCATTGGAGACTATGCTTAGGACACCCCTGTTATTCGTTTCCGGCGCCGACGTGATGGAAGGAGGGGCGTAGTGCTCATCCGGCGGCGGATCGCGCACCCCATCCAACCCAGCCAAGTGCCCATTCGTCTGGAACTCGCGCAGCGAGATCTCCGTCGACGCTCTGTGCGGCGGGGGGGGGTGTGCGGGGGGAGCCGCGGGCGGGCGCGGGCGCGGCGACGAGATGGGGGGGTGGGGGAGGGAGGTTTCGCTTGAGCTGGGGCTGGCGGCGGGGTCGGTGGGGGGGGTGGTGGTGCCGGTGGTGGTGTCGATGGGGGGGGATAATTCGTCGTCGAGGGCGGGAGAGCACGCCCAGTTCAGGAACTTGGCTGCGTCGGCGACGATGCTGCCGGGGGTGCCGCGCTCGACCATGAAGCGTGGGACGGAGCCGCCGGGGTCGGAGCGCGTGAGCATTATCCATTCGACGGGGTTGAGTTCGGGGGAGTCGGGGGGGATGGCGTGGGATTCGCCTTTGGCGGCTGGGGGGCGCAGGGGGGGGGAGGAGATGGTGTGGCTGCGGTGGCGGGAGGAGGATCTGGGGGTGCGGGATGGGGTGTTGGCGGCGGAGGGGGGGGCGTCGGTGCCGTTTGAGGAGGTTGCGTTGCGGAGGACGGCGGAGCGGGTGAGGTTTGCGGCTTGGGATTCTGCTCCTTTGGAATCGTTTTCGGGGGTTTGAGCCTGCCCTGCTGCAGCGAGGTCGGTCATCGAAGCAGATTTCGTCCGCGGTGGCAGAACAGGAACTTCCCGAATAACCTCCACGCTCTGATACTGCCCCCTAATAAACCCCTCCCTCTCCGGCGCCAGCGGATGCATACACGGTTTACTCACAATCATGAACTGCCTCCCCCCCCCCGCGGGCGCCTCCGTCGTCATCAACATCGTCACGAAATCCCTCGGCGTCGTCGGCCCCGGAAACTGCGCACTGAGATGATACACCTCCATCTTCCCGCCCTCCGCCTCACGACACTCCACGCGCCGCTCCCCGCCGATGCCGCGGATGTTGCCTACGCCGGGGCCGCCGTCGACTTTCATCGTCTCGGGGAACTCGAGTTGGAGCGCGCGCTGGAAGCGAGAGAAGCCCAGCCCGCAGTGGATGCTGCGGCGCGCGAACCAGGCGCCGCGGCCGTCGCTGCCGGCGAGCTTGTAGATGGACATGCTGAGGGGGTTGGATTTTGGGGGGAGGCGGAGGGGGGGGCCCCATGCCTGCTGCAGCTTTGAGATGGAGGGGGGAGGGGGGGGGGAGGGGGATGGAGTCGATGAGGAGTTGGGAGGTGGTGAAGGTGTTGGTGAGGAAGGCGGAGAGGGCGGGGGGGGAGGAGGGGACGGTGGAGGCGTCGATGGGGGAGAGGGTTTTGAGGGCGTCTTGGAGGGCGGACATGCCGGCGGTTGGCAGGATGGTGAGGGCCCGGGTGCGCGGTTGGGTGTTCAATTTGGACTCTTGTGTCTTATGTCGCGGGAACGAATTGCTGGTGGTCGTCTTGAAACGCCGTAGCTTCCGCTCGTATAGATGACGTCGATATATGCTCCGATTGCCCTTCGTTGGTGGAGCGCGCGTTTACTCAATTCGTTCGTTCAATCCTCCAATTCAAGCGCGCGCGACTTTTGTAACAATCTGGGATATATAGACATTCTAGCCGCCGAGGCGTAGGGGTGAACAGGTATGGAGGGTTTCTATATCGTCATGTTGGGATGTTGGTCGTGATGGCACAATGACAGGTTGAACCCCACGCGAGCAGGGGTACGTATCCAAGGAAGGCGGGGTGGGAGATGCTGATCGGGGACCAACCATAATCCGATAAGCAGCCTTGGACCCTGAACTTCATATTTATGTCTTCATGTTTATATCTGTTTATTATTTCCTTTCTTGTCAGCACAGTCCCGATCTTGAAAATCAGTATAATTACCTGCAAACCAGCATGCCGGTCTTCATAAACTAGCCAAGAACCTGGTATTATAACCCCAATTGGTATATGGCTTCAATCTACCCTAGAAAGTCAAGTCTAGAAACTACCACCGCTTCGCTATAACAAATCCACCACCTTCAAACTCAACACAAACCCACCCTCCCTCCCCCCACCCCACAAAACCACCCTAATAAACCCCCTCATTCCCATCACACTCCCCATCCCCCCTCCCCCAACCCCTCCTAATAATAGCACACATCTCCTCCCCCTTCGGCGCCGTCGTCAAATTCTCACACCCCCCCTCCGTCACCAGCAGATCATCCTCAATCCTCACCCCCCCAACCTTGTAATACCTCTCAATAACCCCGAAATCAAGGAACCGCGCGTGCTGCGGGTCCGCGCCGTACACTGACACCGCGTACCGCGAGATGTAGATCCCGGGCTCGACCGTGAGCACCATCCCTGCTTCGAGCTTGCGGCGGTGCGTGTAGGGCGGTGGGGGAGGGGGAGGGGGAACGGCGAGGGAGGTGTGGGGGGGGGTGGCGAGGAGGAGGGGGTTGGCGCCCGAGACGTCGTGGGTTTCGAGGCCGAGGTGGTGGCCGAGCTGGTGGTGTTAGTACGTTATCGCATATCACGGGCAGATGACTTACTCCGTGTGGGAAGAACAGGCGCCCTGTCCCCGCATCTCGGATCTCCTCGTACGTCCCATTCCTAAATATCCCTAGGCGCAACAACCCGCGAATCCCGCTCTCCATCGCTAGATCATGGAGGTCGCGGAAGACGACACCCGGTTCGAGCGCCTCGATGCAGCGCGACTGCATCTCAGTGACAATATCATAGATCGCCGCCGCCTCAGGGCTAAACGTCCCGTTAATGGGAAACGTGCGCGTGATATCCGCAGCGTAGCATTCCCACTCGCAACTCGCATCAAGGCAGACGAGTTCCCGGCCCGCGAGATCCTCATTATTAGCCTCGTAGTGCAGTGTACTTGCGTTCTCCCCCGACCCGACGATAGGGGCGTAGGCCTGCTTCTTAGCATGCTTCTCGATGCAGCTCTTGAGGAAGACGGCCTCGAGGTGGGTCTCGTTGGTTGCGGCGTGCAGGGTGGCGAGGACGTGGCGGTGCGCGGAGGAGGAGATGTCGTTGGCGCGGCGGAGGAGGGAGATCTCGTGGGCGGATTTGAGGACGCGGGCTTCGTCCATGGCGGGCTGGAGGGCGGTGGCGTCGAGGTGGGTGGTTAGGGTTGTGAGGGAGGGCGGGGCGTGGGTGGGGTGCAGGAGGAAAATCTTGTGGTGGGAGTTGCTGGAGGCCCATTTGAAGATGTGGTGGCGGACTTCGGTCGTGTAGCTTACTTGGTCTACCTCGTACTTGTCGAGGCATTCTTGGATGCTGGGCGTGGGGCCCATCCAGATGATTTGGGAGGGCTCGGGGGCGGGGATGTAGAGGGTTAGCTTGGTGGTCTCGATGTCGTAGGTTAGTGAGCAGTCGGGGAAGTCGACGCCGCTGAGGTAGTAGAAGTAGCGGCGTTGGCGGAAGGGCAGCTCGCGGTCAGAGTCCTCGGCATTTGCGGACTGGGTCCCGAGGAGGTAGATGAGGCCCTTTTGCACGCCGAGGTGCTTTGCTACCTTGAGAGCATGTTCTCTGGCTATGGCCAGTCAGTGTCTGATGGAATAATTTGGCAGTTTGATAGACCACGTGAGGAGGGGGTTCGGTGTTGGTGCGTGAGAGCCGCACTCGCATGGAGAGGCTACGCACCACTATATTTCACGAACGGCACGGGGGATTCTAGGCAGATATGACTGGTCTTTCGTTAGTACAGGTCCTATTTCTGATGATCACAATGGTACCGCCGTGATCTTGATGGGTCTTACATGGAGTCGAGCACGTTCACATCGAAGCTGTTAGCACGCAGCTGAAACGGCAGCGACTCAACGGCCATAGTGGTCCCTCCTTCAGTGCTTATGAGGCTTGCTAGCAAGTGATTGTTACGGTACTATTGATGTTGTTGAGGGCAAGACTGTTCGTAGAGTCGTCGTCGATGGACGTCGTCGACCTTTAGAATACTGTGGTTGGAGTCGTCGTACAGCTCGACGACGGATAGCGATGCCGGCCGTGCGACTAGTACAGACACTGACCACCACTCTCAGCCTCGTCGAGCACAATAGATGGAAGAGTAATGTAAGCCAGAAACATAAGCTAATTCATATTTTGTCTCATAACTATCTTCTCCTCTCTTCCCTTCTCTCCTGTCCCCTTCTTTGATGTCTCGGCCTCGCTCATCACCGCCGCCGCCCTTATCAAAACCACTCATTAATTGGCATTAATTGGCATATTAACGGATGTTCTACCGCCATTCGGACCCTGGAGTGGATGCTGCAGCTCGGGTGCACCCGCCGTTGCTAGGTAACGCGCCGGCGCCCATCCGTTATATTATGACGCGTTGTGTCTGCCGGACCGAATCACAGCCTGTCCCTTCTCCATTTCGAGGTTCGAACATCCCAGGGGCCCTCATTCTGATCCCAGTCCTTCGATACATGCTCTATTCTGTGCTATCGAAGAGCTATCGAAGAGGGAAACTATACACGTTACAATGCTTTTCGGTTCATCGAATGCGCCATTGTGGTGACGACGGCTCCTGTTGTGTCAGGGACGGCGGCTCGGCTGTGTTTATTTCCAGGTGCTGTTGTTATTGTTGTTGTTGTCTCACTTGCGGGATGTAAACAAAGGGCGAACGCGCAATGCACCTGCACAATCCGCGCGGATCCCCTCAATCATCCCACTCCCATCCACTCTCATCCACTCTCATCCACTCCCCATTTCCCCTCACCTTGTGACTCGTGACGATGCATTGCATATAGGCGACCATTCCGGGTGACCATGGCCACTACGCCACTACTCGACATATTGGAAGACTCCAATGGAACGTGGCAAAAGCCAATGCGACTCCGCTGAAATGATGCATTTCTGCCGCCGACGCACACTGTGGCCGCACTGCGAGACATCCATTCGCTGGCACAGTGGAGCTGCCACTTCACAGTGCCGCCTATGAGACGGGCTGGAGATGTGCTAATGCTTCGTATTGGGCGGTGAAGGGGGGGAAGGTAAGGTAGGTCTGTCTTTGTTTTGATCGCGACGAGAGCGCAGGAAACAAGGAAGGAGCAAGAGAGACAGACCACAGGAGGGAGAAGGAGGATGAGGGGGAGGAGGGGGAATGGGGGATTGATTACTCGAGTATAACGCGCGAAGAAGAGGGATGGATTCATAGACAACAATAAAAAGAACAATGAACCCCCAATGTGAATCTTGTTTCGAGGACTCTGAAATTAAGCGCCGAACTATAGTAGAACTATAGTAGAAAAGACCCTTTTAATTCTACTTTATTCCACTTTATTCTACTTTTCTACTTCTTTTTAGTTCTCAATCAATCCCTTATCCAATTGCATAATCGCCCTGCAGCTCAAACATCATCCCTCCTTTCCCTTTCCTTCCAAGCTACAAGCTCCCCCCCCCCACGCTCAAACCCGACGAGACGGGCCGCTCCCACCCCATCCCATACTCGAACTACTGGGCCACACCACCACTACCACTACCACCACCACCACCAAACCAACCCATAAATCCTCGCCTAAACCTCCAATTTCGGCTTGTAAACAGATTGGAGCAAGACTTTTTCAAACAACCTCCCCCCCCCCCAAAACCCTCCAATACTTCTCCTCTATGCTTTCCATTATTCGATTGCTCGAGGCTTAGAATCTGCGAGCTGTACAGGGCCATATTTTATTTTACATAGATTCTCTTCGCCTTGTGCTCCCTTTTGCAGCGTTTATTTGATTCGAGCGGTTAGCCCTTTTTTGACATGGTTTGTTGACAAATGAAATATGGACCTACCTGGCAACTGGAACGCTGACGAATCCGAGGCAGCAGTTATAACGATTTGACGACGACGTATATAACGAACCTTGAGATACCCCACCGCGCAGCGAAAGAAAAGAAAAAGAAAAAGAAGAAGCTTGGTTAACGACAAAGATTCTCCCCGCAGTCTGGTCCTACCCCAAGTCCTCGCTGGACACAGTCCTCAGTTCCTTCTGGAACACACCACCACGTACGACAGGCGATGAACCCACCGCCGCCTCCTCCCCATGGGGAGGCCCCCAAATCGTCGGGGCTGCCTCCTGGGAAATACGACATCTTCATCATCCCACCGCACTCCTCAGGCTCGGGCTTCCTGTATCTGCCGTCGCTAAAACCCAACGTCAACAGCTTCGCCGCGGGCTTCGCTTCAGCTCTCATACTCGTCGCGGTGTCATCGGCATTGATGCCCACGGTTCAATTATGGTGGAACAGCGTCAAGAACACAGGAGGGAACGGGATGTTCATGGTGTCGATCGGACTGGCTATAGGGGCATGGGCCTTGGGTCGCATGCAAAATGACGGGAGGTTTGGATCAAATGGAGGAAATGGGGGACACAACAACAATGGCGGTGGCGGAGGCGGAGGCGGAGGCGGCGGCGGCGGACCTTCTGGAGGTCCTCCACCACACCAAAGTCACCAGAATGGCTACGCCCAGGGAGGGCCTCCTCCACAGCCTAACACCCATGCGCCACCACCAAATCCTGGCCCGCAGCCGGGCTATAACCAGGGACCACCACCGAACCAGCCACCGCCGAAGTCGAGCTGGCAGCGATCAGATATGCCTCCCCGGGGTACGAATGCGAACACAGGGCCGAATACGGGGGGGTATACGAATACAGGACCAAATCCGGGGGGGTATACCAACACAGGACCGAACGCTGGACCGAGTGCAGGGGGTTATACCAATACAGGACCGAACACAGGACCAAGTACGGGGGGGTATGCCAACACAGGACCGAACCCAGGACCAAGTACGGGGGGCTATACCAACACAGGACCGAACACAGGGGGCTATACAAACACAGGACCGAATACAGGGGGCTATCCAAAAACTGGACCGAGTACAGGAGGATATCAAAATCCAAACTCAGGGGCGAACACAAAATCTAATACGAATTCAAACACGAATTCAAACGCGAATGCAAACGCAAACGCAAAATCCGGCTGGGAAAAGGCGCGCGAAGAAACCCGCAAGCGAGAAGAAGAGCGCAAGGCCGCCGAGGCCCTGCGCCAGAAGAAAGAGGAGAACGAGAAGCGGCTGAAGGAGGCGCGGGAGAAGGAGGCCCGCGAGCGGGAAGCGAGGGAGCGTATCGCGCGGGAGGCTCGCGCACAACGGGAAGCGAGGGAAGCGAGGGAGAAGAGGGAGAGGGACGAGAAGGCGAAAAAGGCAGAGGCTGAGAAGGCCGCTGAGAGGGCGGCTGAGAAAGCCGCTGCTGACAAGGTTGCTGCGCTCAAGGCTGCCGCTGAGAGGCTCGCTGCTATCAAGGCCGCCGCTGACAGGGCCGTTATTGAGAAGGCTGCTGCTGTCAGGGCTGCTGCCGAGAAGGCCGCTGCTGAGAAGGCCGCTGCTGACAAGGCTGCTGCTGAGCGGGCCAAGCCGAGGGGGAGCACATACGCATACTCAGCCGTAGGCGAGAAAACCAACCCCTGGCCACGAGGCCACCCCCCCTCCCCCGCCTCCGCCTCTCCGCGCCCAACACCCCCCGCCGCATCGCCCTCCAAGCGGCCCCCCGTCGCCTCAGCACGCACATACCTCGGCACCGAGGACGACTACTCGTACCGCCCCTACGACAAGGCCGCCCCCGCCTCCGCGCACAGGAAGGCCGCGTCCTCCGTCTCGTCGTCCTCGTACGCCGCGTCGCAGTCCACTGCGCGCACGACCCCGCCGCCGTCGATGCGCGGCGCGTACTCGACGAAGGACCCGGATAAGATTGTTCTTAAAGCTGTGTATGCGTTTACCAATGCGTTTGTGAAGACGCCGACGTCGCAGCTCGTGTCGGGCACGGGGTCGGTGACTGATGGCTTGATTTTGCGTATTACGACTGAGGGGCTGTTCATCGATGATGATGTCCGTGGCGTCCCGCAGCGCGAGTGGGATGTCAAGGCTTGGACTATGAAGCTCGTCGAGGTGTGGTGTCCCGCTTTCAGCGCCCCTGCGGCCGCCCCCGCCGCCAACCCGGCGCGCAAGCTGTGGGGGAATAATGCTGCCAAGGCTAAGGACAATGCGGTAACGAACGAGGCGGCCGATGCGCTGCTCGTGGAGCTGCTGGGGGCGTGTAAGGCGCAGTGCCGTCTTGGCCTGCTGGGGGAAGGGGGGGGTGGTGGTAGTTCGCCGAAGAAATCGTCGCCGCTTGCGGAGAGGGGGGGGGATGCATCGTCGCAGGGTGGGGGGGGGAGAGGCGGGAGGTTGCATGTGCTGAGGGCGAGTATTAGGGATCAGGAGGGCCGGAAGTATGTTTTTGTTATTGGGGAGGAGGAGAGCTGGAAGGTGGCGGTGGGGCTGCAGAGGTTGAGGAGGGGGACGCAGGTTAGGCAGCTGGGGGTGGGTGGAATGGGGGGGGGGGATGCGAGGGGGGTGCTGGAGAATTTGGGGTGGGGGTGAGAGGAGGGGGACTGGGGGGAGAGAAGGGGGGGGGTAGGAGTTTTTTTTTTGTAGATAGGTGGGCTTGGGACTTGTGGAAGTACAGTACGCATGAGGGGTTTGCGCTATCTTTGGCATATTGATATATTCAGCGTGGGGTGGGTGGGGTTCATAGCGAGGGAGTTTTGGGGGGGTGTCAAAGTTTGAGGTTTTTAGTGCTGGTAGAGAGGGGTTTGTCGTTGGGTTGGGTGTATACGAGGGGTGGGCATCAAGTAAATATGATAAAAATACAGATTGGACAAACATTGCATTAAAAGGACCTTGATATAAGAATACCATTGAGGCCTGTTAAATAATAAGAATAAGAACGATTGAAATGTTCTTGTGTTAATATGTTACGTCGACTCACTTGAGTTTGTAGCCCGACGATTAGTTTCTCATAAGTATTCAAATATATATCTCTCTGTAGAGGTGCTACCTTAATCTTGTATATAGAGAACAGATTGAAGATAAAGGGGCCCCGTGGCACCCAAGGTCATTAAATGAGGTGGTCGGGCCGCACAATGGAAACAAAGAGTGTTCCTTCCTCAAAGGATAAATTCACATTATATTCAAAAGTGAAAACAAACGAAATAACACCACCAATCCTTCCAACACCACCACCAAAACAAGGAACACCCAAAAACCTCGTCTTTCCTACTCAAAGCCATCGCTCCTTCCAAATCCAGATCTTATGCTCTTTGCTTCAATACCCCTATCCACCAACGCCTCCTTTCAAAACCCCATACTCGTTCACCAGTTCCATCTCGAACCAACCCACCCCTGCACAAACGCTCGAACTCAAGTCACGTGTTCTCGCGTCCCCCAGCATCGCGTAAACTCGAACCCGCCCTCACGATGGACATCTACCAGTGGCGCCGCCAGATCCCACGCACCTACTTCTACGACATGTGGAACAAGCCGTTCAAGCCGCCGTCGATGCGGCCGCGGCCTATGGCGGAGGCGACGAAGCCACGGTCCCGAGACGATGAGGTGGAGCGCGTGGAGGCTACGCCATCGCCGGAGGGGAGCCCGGTGAGGGAGGGGAGGAAGAGCGTGGTGGGGGGGAATCCTGCCCCTGGCGCGGGGAGGCCGCTGGCGGCGGTGAGTGCGCCGAGGAAGCCGTTGGTGGTTAAGCAGGGGTATGGCGGGGGGGGAGTGAAGAAGGGGGGGGGCTTTGATGAGGATGCGCCGAAGGGGTATTATAATGTTATGTGGTGAGTTACTCTCCTGTCCGAGTCCCTGCAACGGCGCTGATGGGTCACGTTAGGCGCAAGCAGAGTACGAAGAAACACAAGACGTGGGATGGGGACGGGGTGCTGCTCGTCTGGAACGGGAAGGCGAGGCTTGTAGACCTCGAGGCGCGACAGCTGGCCGAGACGAGGTGTTACGAGACGTTCCTGCCGGAGAGCACGCTGATCGTTGGGGGGAGGGAGGTGGAGATCGTGTCGCTGCTCCCGCGGGAGGACTATTACGCCGGAAAGCCGTTCACGAATACGCCGCTGGTGTCGGTGCGGCCGGCTGCTGTGGAGCCCGCGCCGAAGCAGGTAGCGAGTTTCCAGCCGCTGAAACGCAAAACGAGCGATGTTGAGGGATTGATGAGGAATAAGGCGATTAAGGTGGAGGATGGAGGGTCTCCTGGCGCGGCGCCGGCGAGGAACTTTTACGGACTGGACTCGCTCAAGCAGGAGTTTAGGAGCCCGGTTGTTGCGTCGACGGTTGTGCCGAAGGGGAAGCAGGGGGTGCCTACACCCCGCCATGATGCGCACGCGCCGGGAGCATTGGTCATGAAGCGGCCTAAGGATTGTCCGAGGGGGAAGCAGATAGTCGATGTTGTCGTTGACCCTCTTCTTGCGAGGAAGCTCCGACCACATCAGCGTGAGGGCGTGAAGTTCCTGTACGAGTGTGTGATGGGGTTACGTGATTATGGTGGGGAGGGGGCATTGCTGGCTGATGAGATGGGTCTCGGCAAGACGTTGCAGAGCATTGCGCTTATCTGGACGCTGCTGAAGCAGAATCCGATTTATGGGGCTGGGGGTGTCATCAAGAAGGTGCTGGTGGTCTGCCCGGTGACGCTGATCGACAATTGGAAGAAGGAGTTTAGGAGCTGGTTGGGCAATATTAATATTGGCGTTATGGTTGCGGATGGCAAGATGAAGCTTACGGACTTTACGCATGGTGCGAGTTATAGCGTGTTGATTGCGGGGTATGAGAGGATGAGGGGTATTGCGGAAGAGTTGGGCCAGGGAGCGGGGGTTGATCTTGTCATTGTGGATGAGGGCCATCGGCTCAAGAAGGAAAATAACAAGGCCGCGCAGGCTATAAAAGGTCTTTCAACGCTCAAAAAAATCATCCTGTCTGGGACACCACTACAGAATGATCTCACAGAGTTCTTCGTCATGGTTGATTTCCTCAACCCAGGTCTTCTTGGATCGGCCAGCTCCTTCAAGAAGAGTTACGAGACTCCAATTCTGAGGAGTAGGCAACCTAATGCGAGCGAAAGGGAAAGGGAGCTGGGTGACGCGAGGCAAGCTGAACTCTCCGAAATGACCCAGCAATTCATCCTTCGAAGGACGGCAGAGGTCCAGGCGCATTTCCTTCCGCAGAAAACCGAATTCGTGGTGTTCTGCAAGCCAACCACAGCGCAGACGCAGATATATGAGGAGATACTGGAGTCGCCTGCGTTCATGGGCGCACTTAATGGGTACAAAGCGGCTCAGGCACAGGCTCTGGGGCTAATCAATATACTGAGGAAAGTGTGCAACTCTCCCAGGCTGCTGCTCCCATCGGAGAAGAAATCGGCGCCAAAAAGTGTAGGCGAGGATGCAGAAGATGCCGTGGAGGGCATCTCAGAAGAAAGACTCCGCGCCCCTCTCCTCGCCACAAGCACGAAGATGCGCGTCCTCGACGGCCTCCTCAAAACCATCGCCGAAGACCCCCACAATACCAAAGAAAAGGTCGTCATAGTCTCCAACTTCACCGCCACGCTTGACCTCCTCCAGAAGCACCTCAGCCACCTCAACCTCCCCCTCCTCCGCCTCGATGGCGACACACCCGCCAACCGGCGCCAGGACATAGTCAACGAATTCAACAAGACCTCCGCCAAGAAGAACTTCGCGCTGCTCCTCTCCGCCAAAGCCGGCGGCGTGGGCCTCAACCTCGTCGGCGCCTCGCGTCTCATCCTCTTCGACGTCGACTGGAACCCCGCCACAGACCTACAAGCCATGGCGCGCGTCCACCGTCCCGGCCAGGAGAAACCGACTTTCATATACCGCCTCCTCATGGCTGGTGGTATGGACGAGAAGATCTACCAGCGCCAGCTTACGAAGAAGGGACTCGCGGATAGCATTGTCGATAACAAGAAGAACGGGGCTGTCTTCTCGGCTGATGAATTGAGAGACCTCTTCACCCTCGACACGACTTCGGACTGCAAGACCCACGACCTCCTCGGCTGCCAGTGCGGCGGCCGCGCCGCAAACCCCGTCGTCGACGAGCCAGCGGACGATGCCGAACCCTTGGACACCCCTGCTCCCGCACCTGCTCCCGCTCCCGCTCCCGCTCCCGCTCTCGCCGCGGAAGACCCCGCATCCGACTCCGACGACGACCTCCCCCTCAACCCCTGCACCTCCCGGCGTCGCCAGTCCCGGCCCACCCTCGTCCCCGCCTCGCAATACGACTGGAAAGCCTCAGCCGCCCGCGAAGCAGCTGAAGCAGCAGAGCGACGCCGTCTGCACGCCGCGGGGACCATGGCGAGTCTGCTGGAGTACGAGCACGTTGACACCGCGGCGCTGAGGGAGCCGCTGGATGTGTTTGGGGGCAAGAGGGAGGGGGTTGAGGAGGTGGAGGGGAGGGTGGGGGATGAGGTGCTTTGCTCGGTGTTGGGGGGGCTAGGTGGGGGGGGGAGGGGGGTGGGGTTTGTTTTTGTGAAGAGGAGTGGAGAGAGAGATGGGTGAAAGGGGCTGGGGGGAGGGGAGTGTGTTTTTTGTGGGCGTTGGGGGGGGGGTGCATAGCGTGGAGTAGACTTTAGAATGGGTTTGCATGAGGAGGCTTTGAAACTTGCTGGCTGCGAGGTTGCCTTGCTGGCAGTCTGGGAGCTGGGGTGGGGATATACAGTACTACGATTGTCCGAAGAGGTGGACTGATAGAGGAGAATATATAATAGAGCCAATACCAAACAGCCAAGCAAAAAAGGGACTCCTTCGCGAAAATAGCTTCGATATTTAGCACCGTATGCATCTAATCATAACTGCCCTCCGAGCAAAGCATCCCTATCCCTATCCCCATTCAAATCCCCCTCCCCATCCCCACCCCCCTTAAAAAAAAACTCCGCCCGCCGTGGAGCGTGGCCCGTGTAATTGTGTGTGTAGTGTAGTAGGTCTGTTCAACTATCCATCCCCAAACGCCCGAAGCTCATACATGAAAACAATGCAACAGGTACAATAAATTAAAGCCCACCATTCCTGTCCTCCCTGGTGCCAATTTCAGCAGTTGATATATAGCACCGCCCCCCATCCGCGCAGTCGAGCCTCGCGTTGTCCCTCCCCCCTCTCCTCCGCCTGGTCTCGCATTGGCTATCGGTAGCCGCCGCCGTTATAATGTGGTTTCGTTGATACTAGGCTATGCCAATAAAGGATGATGTCGTCGTAATCGGGTATCTCGATGGTCTTCCCAGAACGCCAGTGTGCGCTACAAATCTCGTGTCGTTGTAGCCTTAGTCACTTAAATCTAAAATGCCTCACTCAACACTACCCTCCATACGTGTGCTCGCCCTTGCATGTTCCCCATGCGTCTTGCCACAATTGACATAAAAACTGCGCCCGTAAAAATTCATATCTCAGTTCGGCTGGGTCGAGCTCGAGTGCGTGGGCGTGTTCGTGGCGGTCATCACGCTGTCTTCTAGCTCTTCGTCTTCTGGAACTTCGTCTAAGCCTTCGAGCACGATCCGGCCTTGGCCGAGCGAGGCCGCGCTCATCAGCCCGGTCATGTCCCTGTCGTCGTCTTCGTCGGCATTTGCCTGTGTCGACGCATCGCGTAGCGAGCGGCTCTCCTCCTCGGCCTCCTCCATCCGAGCCAGCGTCAGCCTTGTTCTGGCCTCTGCGTTCAAGTATCGTCGGAGATTTATGACGCCGGCACCGGAGAAGACACAAAAGGCGTCTCGTTGGTGCTGGTTAAAGTCTGTAGGGAACTGAGTTAGCACAAAGTACTCTCCATAATTAGTGCTGAGCACAGCAACACTGCAACGCTCCGTGGACTAGGTGGTAAAGCTGATTCACGGCTCCCCAGGATAAAATGGATGCAACTGACCTTGTGGTGCGTCGCGGCAAAACTTCTCGAGGTCGGATCTTAGGAAAGCCTGAACGCCCGTCAAGCTCAAATGGGTTAGTTTGGGGCAGCTGTTCAATAGGATGATGACACTCTGTAATCTCGTTAGTTTTGTTTTTTGAGATGATGCTGTGCAAACTTACCCTAAGAGTGAGATTGACGCAATAGCTGAGGTGCACTCTTTCCAAGCTGCTCACGTGGTTATTTCCACCATGGAATTCCGGATATGTGATATCTACAGGGCCGGATGGATTCAATACTCTCCGTGAAGCGTGAGACAAAGCGTAGACACTCTCGTCGGTTATCGATTGGCATTTGACTAGCCCAATGCGCCTCAGCTTTGGAAGTGTAGCAAGCTTGGTAACGGACGCGTCTGTCAGTCGATTGCAGCAGCCTAAGTCAATGTATCGGATCCTGGCACAGCAGTGGACCAGATTCTTCACGGCATCATCCGTAATCTGGTTGCAGTGTCCCAGATGAACATAATGCAGGTTCTTGCCAAGTTTGCTGATGGCATTGACAGCAACGTCTGTGAGGTTACGGCACTTCGCAAACACAACATTTCTCAGGCGTGGTGCGACCTCAATGATCTTCTCAACTGCGCTATCCGTGAGCCGAACACAGCTTGTAAAGTCCAGGATCCGAAGATGCTGGAACGTCTGGTTTGGCGGCAGGTTGAGGAAGGCCGAATCTGTAATCAAGTCGCAGTTCGCCAGTCGGAACTCGCGAAGGCTCCTGCCATACTGTAGGAGGGCAGTTACCGGCTCGCTGCCAACATTCTTGCAGTGGTGCAAGTCGATCTCTAGGATATTCGGGCAGTTCTTCGCAAACGCCATGATGGAAGAGTCTTCGATCTGGTGGCAGTCGTTGAATTTGAGCTGCACGTAGTTAGTCGCCATCCATAAACGCGAAAAGCTATTGAACTTACTCTCTTGATCTTCTTGCAGCGTTCCGCTACGTTTATCAAGGATTCATTCGAGATTTTTGTGCAACCGGAGATGTTCAACCCTTGAAGTAGCCGGCAGTTCTGGGCCAATAGGTTGATAGAAGCCTCCGTGATGTTTGAATCCCCTGATATATCCAATGCCAGTAGCCGCCTGTTATCAGTGATGAGGCTTATCAGACCCTGATCCGTCAAACCATGGCAGTTTGTAAGCGTAAGCCTTTCAACCTGAGTGCAGACCTGAAGCGGCGTCACGCTTCCATCATTGACACTGTCTGCCAGAGTAGCCAAATTCAGCCTCTTCACAAAGTCCCGGTATGCGAAGTATGGGTTCGGCAGGTTGAGCGTCCGGCATATGACGCTATGTTTAGGCCATGTTGAGCACGCTGGTCGCAGCCATAGCAGGTCCACCGCGTTTCTAGCCCAAGCTTTGCAGGTGAGCATGCAGTTCAGCAAGTCCGTCGCCGATCCGAGTTTCGAGAACGTATTGATGAGGATCTCGGCTGGTAGTCTTTGAATTGGTGGCTGGCAACGGTACTCGTCTTGAGCGGCCGCCGCGTCCGACGTTGGGATGCCGATGGAGGACTCTGAATCATTGGCGTTCATGTAGAAGTCGAACTCCTCGTAGTCCGCTCTTGTTGGAGAGTTACTCGACGAAGAGTGGGAGTCTTCCTCCTGGTCGGTCGGTGTTTGTGTTGCGAACAATGATGTCCCAACCCCAGCGGGCGGGTCTCTTGAGGGTTCACCACCGTGCATTGTAAGTGAGTTTCAGGTTCGCCTCAGTGATGACATTAACAAGATCGGTCGTCACGATTGACACGAGTGTATTTTGTGTTTCCAGATAGCTTTGTTCGCGTTCCAGAGAAGCAGATGTTGCTGATAAAGAGTGGCCAAGGGTTGGCGACAGTGGAGTAATCAAGGCGCGATTACGTTGGGCTCAGCCTTGTGGTGCTTGGCTGTTGGTGATGTTGGCGATGTTGGTGTTGGTTTCTCGCCGGACAGAGCTGCGTATTGGTTAAATCCTTCGAGTGCATTTACTGTGTAGACTGTCACTGTTGTCGCTGTTGACTGTAAATAAACTCAGGGTTTAATGAGAGTCGTACGACTTGGTCGTCACTGTCAACCACTGTGAGTTCGAGGGAATCAGAGTTTCGGTTAGGTCAGCCCCCACGTCAATACTACCCACGTGATGATAGCATGGGTTTACCAAGCCAACACTAAAAGCCAAAAATAGCGTCACCTGCTCAACGGGACTTGACGGCAGACAATGGCTTTGTAATCCCATAAACTCTTTCATATTTACAGGAATTTATGTGATTTCTTTATAATCTCTTTATTTTATTTATTCTTTATAAATCGGTACTCCTATCTGTACCCTTTGCCCAAATTCTAAGCACATTCTTCTTCACCTTTCCGGTGCTCGTCTTTGGCAGCTCTGTCACGATCTCCACCTCCCTGGGAACCATAAACTTGCTGATATCGCTCTTATGCTTTGCCCACTCGATAACATCATCTCCTTTGAGTGTCTTCCCTTGTTTTACAGTGACAAAGGCCTTTGGCCGCTCGCCCCAGTGAGAATCCGGCACCGCTACCACGCCAGCTTCGAGGACATCCGGATGTTGAACCAGCATACCCTCAAGAGATACGGACGAGATGTTCTCGCCACCTGAGTGATGTTAGTAATAACCTTGGTTTGATGGGAGAAGGGGGGTGCTTACCACTAATGATAATATCCTTGGCACGGTCCAAGATCTGAATAGCCCCATCCGCATGCCAGACAGCCAAATCCCCCGAATGCAAGACGCCGCCATCAAACATCTTTCTCGTAGCCTCTGGGTCCTTGTAATACTCCTTTGCGCAGATATTGCCAAGGAACACAATTTCACCAATCTCCTTCCCATCCTTCTTCACATCAACGATGACCCCCGGTGCCTGCTCAGTCTTGATAACACGGCATGGTAATGTGGTAATAGCGCCATGGCCCTGTCTCGCCATCTTATCGTACTTCTCATTGCCAGGCAAGTTATCCCAGGCCGGCATGTGGTATCCCTTTGTGATTGGGCCGTACGTCTCTGTCAGGCCATACACGTGAACCGGCATCAGGTTCAAAGATTCCATCGTCTTGAATAGATGCGCCGTCGGTGGGCTCGCAGCCACCGTGACTCTCACCGGCTTCTCCAGCCTCTCGGCCTCCGGAGACGCACAGAGAAGCGTATTCACCGTCGGGGCCGCATTGAAATGCGTCACGTTTTCCGTCTTCAGCAGGTGCCAAATCGCCGGATAATCGATCTTACGCATACAATAGTGCGTCCCTCTCACGGCCGTTACGGCCCAGGGAAACGTCCACCCCATCGCATGGAACATGGGGAGCGTCCAGAGATACCCGCAGCGCCCAGTATGGTAGTTGAGCCCCGACTCGACGACATTGGCCAACGCCGCTAAGTAAGCTCCGCGGTGGTTATACACCACGCCCTTTGGCTTCGCCGTAGTTCCAGACGTATAAGCCAATGCAATGGTGGCTTGCTCATCGTCACACTGCGACTTCAGGCCCGCCCAGCCATTGCCGCCGGTTTCCCTGTCATAACTCAACCCCTCCAAGACCGCAGCATCGAACGGTCCACTTATCTCTCCCTCTACCACATCTGTGTCCGTGTCGATAATAAATGGTATTTGCGGGTACAGCTCCTTGAACCTATCCAGCAGGTGCAAGTACTCGGCATCCACGATGATAACCTCAACCTCTGCGTGGTTGAAGATGTATGCAATATCCTCGCTCTTGAGCCTATAATTGACACCGACGTTGATTGCGCCCGCGGCGCTAATTCCAAATATGCTCTCGAGGAAGGCGGGTGTATTGGGGCAGAGGATGCCAACCCGCTTGTACTGTTTCTTGAGGATGTAGTATGCGAAGCCGCGGGAGCGGTCGGCGAATTCTTGGTACGTCCGCCTTAGGATCTTGTTGTTGGCGGTTGTGTGGTGGATGGCTTCGGCATCGGGCTCGATCTGAGCAGCGCGCTCGAGGAAGAATGTGGGTGAGAGCTCGTGGTGGTTGAGACGGTGTGTGAAGGTTTCTTGGGCGCTCGAAGGGAGGAAATGTGCTGCCAACCTCTGGAGTCGGGATGGGGCGCCAGACATTGCGTCGGGTGTGATGTGAGGACTGCTACTTATAACGCAAGTATCACAGCAAGAGAGGTTAATTTCAAATAATAAGTCAAGCTACAAGGGATCCAAGAGGTACGGTAATGGCAAAGCTTCTTATAAGCCGTAGTCTGGGGTAAACGTGGGGTTGGTGGGACAGCCTTGCCTCGGGTAGGGGGTACCATCGGTAGCAAAGATGGCCGATCCGATTCGATTCAGGTTATGTTGCCGTACGGTCGAGAAATCCACCGATGTCGGTTCGGTGGAATGGAAGGACCCTTAAATCGGATAAGAACATTCAGATCTACGATAGCACAAGGAACATCATAATAGAACTTCTCAGCATCTTTGAGATTTTTCCATTTCTCTATGGAGCAGCATGCCAGTATTCATAGACTGTACACCCGTGAGTTCCCTCCTTCATCAGCGCTCTTTTCCGATGCGGCAATCTCCCAGTCCGTGCATTGTATGATATTGAATCAGCCTTGGGTCTACCCAGTAAAGGGCCGACAAGGTATTGCCAGTGAAAAAGAAACAAGAACAGCCCAGACCCCAACCTCAATACCCATTATATCGCGAGTCGATTTGAGTTTGACGTTTAGTATCCGAACGACGCAAGTTGCTCCTTGGTCTTGGTGTCGACCTTTGCGCTCTTCTGGGCCTCGGCGAGTTGTCTCCTCGCAGCCTTCTTGCGCTCGTAGTATGCCGATCCCTTAACCTTGCGTCTCTCCTCGAGCCTATGGATTTTGTTAGAATTTGTTTCGTTGTATTTCGTTGGACTTGAGTTTCTGCTCAAGACCAGAGTTCCACATACCTGGCAACAACATCCTGGTACTTCCAGCCGACCTCGTGGGACAGGCGGCCGACAGTGCAGTACTTGCGTCCGGGCTTGAGTCTGAGGACACGGAGGGCCTGGGGGACGACCATGCGCTTGACCTTGTCGTATGGGGCTGGGACACCCTCGAAGACCTTAAGTCTCTCCATGGCGGCGGCACCACGGGCAGTCTTGTGTGGGATCATACCACGGACGGTCTTGTAGAAGATGCGGGATGGGGCGCGGAAATGGAACGGACCACCACGGGTTGGGTTGTAACGGGTCATCTTGCGGAGGTAGGCGTGGTACTTTACTATAAACACAGACGTGTCAGCATTTCGTTCTGTGATTCCAACAAGTCCGTCTGCCAATTGTACACAGTTGATTCCTACTGCTCTCATTTCAAGGCAGGACTGTATTCGTAGGTGTAAGGTGGTACGTACGCTTCGCACGGAAGAACTCTCCAGAGATGTTGAGGGCCTCGCAGCGCACAACAACGATCTTCTGTCCCTCGAGGAGCTGCTTAGCAACGGTCGAGGCCAGGCGACCGAGAAGGTGGCCCTTGCCATCAATGGTGATCTGTGATATTCCCGTCAGCTCCCATCTCTCTTCATGATTGTGTCCAGCCAAGTTGTGAAGTCGCATCTTTGAATAGATCGCGAGGCTGGAACGGCGAAGTGTAGACTCACGACTTGCTCGAAAGTCGACATCTTGTCCTGCCTTTAGGTAAAGAAGACTACGTCGGAATTGTCGGAATCCTCTACCGTCGTGTTGGTGGAGGAAATGGCGATTTGTCGTGGTTGTCGGCTCGGTCCCAAAATCAATCGTGAGGCACTCAGAGTGTTCGAATAATGCTAGCGCACAAATTACGCGCAGAGCCGCATAGGGCTTCAACCCCGCTAAAATGGATGGGAGGAGGATTTTTGGCAGACGGGCAACAACACGAGGGATGACTAAGCGAGTTAAGACAACGAGGATGACTAAGCATCAGAATCAAGAATTCCAGAATCCATCCACCATCCAATCCTCCACCATCGGAGAAGCCTCGGGAACTTTGAGATTCAATTGCCGATAATCCGTTCTTTGTGCGCAACCGTAGTATGCAGTTTCACTTCTTGTATGCTACCGTAATCCGTACTACCTACCACTGGAACTGTACTGTAATGCAAAATGTACAGTAATGCCAGAAGGGCCCAGAGCCCAGTGGATAAGCGGTCCAGCCTTGTCCACTAATCAGCGATTTGTAACCTGGTTTGGCAGGCGCCATCCCATACTTCCAGCGTCCAATGTGCCTATTTTACCCCCTCATGGCGTCACCGAGATCCCTTGTACTATCACCACCAATGTTACAAACCCCGAGTCGACGACTTGCGATAAATAGAGTCCTTCCCCGCATCACATCCTATACACATCACCATCAACATCGTCCTTACACCTATAAACCACACACATTCTCTTCATCACAAACTATCATCTACTCGCCCAACCTGTCGTTCCTACGTAGACTGTTTTCATCGAGCCCAGCTCAATTAGAAATGGCAGCAGCAGCAAAGACCAAGGCGCAGGCCATCATCGACGAGAACCCTGTGGGTGAGTTGACACCGTCAGCACTAGATCTGCCCTGCATTTTTCTAACACTCAACCAGCCGTCTTCAGCAAGTCTTACTGCCCATATTGCAAGGCTACAAAGTCTCTCTTGAACGAGAACGGCGCCAAGTTCTACTCTATTGAGCTTGACCAAGTCGGTAAGTTCTCGCAACTACTATATGATGGATGAAGACCCCCAGCTGACACAGGTGTACAGAGGATGGCTCTGCTATCCAGGCTGCTCTCGGTGAGCTGACCGGCCAGACCTCGGTCCCAAACATCTTCATCAACAAGAAGCACATCGGAGGAAACAGCGACCTGCAGGAGAAGAAGAAGCAGCTGCCAGCCCTCCTGAAGGAGGCTGGAGCTCTCTGATTGTATTTAGAAGGCTCGGAATATTGGCGCATGGCGGCCTGCGAGGACGCAGTGCTCACACAGCACAGGCGCATGCACAAATTGTAAAGTTAGGGAACTTGTTTATAGAGAGTGGGAAATAGAATACAACTGCCAAACTATGAGAATGCGCAGCACCTATAGTTATCTGTTATACATATATCTAAACATGAACCTGGGCGGCAACGGTTCCAACCGGCCTCTCGACAAACTCCATAATCCCTTCCACGATGCTCTTCCTCGCCGCCTCGCTGGCCACGTGGCTACCAGCAAGGTAATGTAACCAAAGCGCCCTAGATATCCTCTCATCATCCACCTCGCCCAATCGTTGCGGTCCAGCCTCCCCGGCATCGAACCACGCCGCCAAAGCACCCTTCCCGTTCCTGGCGAGCACCAGCTCCCTTCCCTTCGGCACATTGCCGTGTCCAAACATAGCCTTCAACTCAGCAACCGACTGCCCGAACTTGTCATCTCCAAACTCTTCGGGGTGCTTTCTCGCCTGCGCGGTCACGGCTCGTACGTATGCATCTCTCATGTGTCCAAAATCCGTGTCTCTGACTGGCACAATGCGGAACAGCGTCCGCACGCTCGTGGAAGACAAAATGTGGTTCCACACCTCTTCTCCCGCCTCCGGGTCCATCAATTTATCCTTCAGGGTATCCTTCTCCCCCGCAACGAGCGTCGTTGCGATAGGGTCGATCTTCTTTATCAGGGTGCGCTGCAGCTGTGCAATATCATCCGTCGCAACATACATCCCCACCACATACACCTGAATGCTCAAGAACGACACCTTCCGTATCCCCAACCCCATAAGCTGGTACTCCGTCGGGGCCGCCGCCTCCCCCTGTGCGCTCTCACTAATCTCCTGATCATCAAACTGCATCAGCCTCGGAAACGTCGGCACCGTACTCGTCCCCGTCTCCACCGTATCCGTATTATCCTCAGCATCCTCCCCCAGCTTCTGCACCACCGCCTTGCGCTCCGTGCCCACCACGACCAGCGGATCGTGCAGCCTCGCGTCGTACCCCGGCTTCGAATCGAGCTTCGTCGGCTTCGCCGGCAGGTCCACTGACGTCGCGATCACCCAGATCGCAATCATGCCCGTCACGAAGCCAATGCCGTTATAGATGCTGCGCCGCTTGTAGTACTGTCTCCGCTCCTCGGCGGCCTCGCGCAGGCGCTTGTGCTCTTCGGTGGAGGGCTCGTTGGAGCTGGGCGAGGGCGAGGAGGTGATGGCGCGGCGTTGGAGATGGCGTGACGGCGGGTGCGCGGCGGGGGCGCGGAGGAGGCATTGTAGGCGGGAGGGGGGCGTGGAGAGGTTGGGCAATGTGCGCGCGCAGCGCGCGGTGCGGTTTAGAAGGCTCATGGTTGTGTGGTTTGGGTTGTGAAGCCAGAATGGCGCGGTAGGTAAGGAGACGAGAAGCTTGGTTTTTAAGAGGTCAATGCTCGCTTGGAGAACGCGGGGAGCATGGTCGTCATCGAGAACGCCACAGAGCTATACATCCACCTTGATGGCATGTATCTCATGATATGTCCAGGACGTAGGTTCAAGACGCGACATTTTCGCATTACGAGGAATATTAGTTAGCTGTAGATTTAACGAATTACCTGATTATGGGATTTTGAATTGCCCTTCTGAATTTTTGGAGGTACGATGACGTTTATGCGGAAGCCAATAGGGTCAATCGGATTGGGTGTACATCAAGCTGCTTCAAGCAAATATTGCTTCCGTACAACAAGCAGCTCATAAAGTCTTTATATTTCTAACCGGAAATAAAGATTGACTATGACGGATCTGTAAATATTATAAAATTGTGTAACTGTGACATGTCTCACCTCAGCTAGCCAACTTCTCGAACCCCTCCCTCACGGCTCCCTCGGAAAGTCCAAGCTTTAGAGCTACAACTACCAGGTCCAGTTAACGTCAACGTCGACACCGACTTGCGACGACCAAGAGCTGGCCTACCAACCGCCGCCCAACATACTCAAGAGGGCCTCTTATATATTTACACAATCCCGTTCTATCTGACCGGAAAACCCAACTCCCTGTCTATGAATCGCCCCACCAAAGCCTAGAGCAGCGTCAACCAGTCGCCCACTACCCGCGACCATGGCGCACGTCCTCAGGCAGCTGAGCTCCAGCCCAGTGTCTGTGATGCTCATCACAGTCATCGTCTACCTAGCGATTGCGATACCGCTCCTCATAGTCCACGAAGTTGTGCCGCCCGCGCCATCAGACGACGCGCTGCCCAGCGGCTTGAACATCAGCGAGGCGTGGCTGGACCTGGCGGAGTTGACGAAGGCGTACCATCCTTATGCGAGTCGACGGAATGACGAGGTGCACGATTGGCTGCTGAAGAGGGTGGAGGGGATACTGGAGAGTAATGGCGTGCATTGGTCTAGTGAGAATGGGCATGTTCCTATCTCTGCGCAGGAAATTGTCCAGGCAGCTGCTGGAGGGGAGCAAACGGCTGGCAAGGTCGTGGCGGCGCCGTTCCCTGGGTTTATTGGGGTCGAGACGACTGGGGAAGTCCTGGGAGGAGGGACGGAGGAGAACGACGAGCTCCGGAAGCGAGATGCCTCGCCGCTGGTTACAATATTCAATGACCTCCAGTCTAATGTCACATGCTCTGGCCTTGGTCCTATAGGAGCAGATGGCAAAGGCCGATTGCCAGGGCAGAGTGTCTACTTTGAAGGCACAAATATCATTGTCTACATCCGCGGCACAGAAGACGAAGAGGGCGAATGGTGGAAATCGGACACGCACCTGAGGAACACCCACGGCCAGGGAGGCATCCTCGTGAACGCCCATTATGACAGCGTGTCGACTGGTTTCGGCGCGACTGATGATGGAGTCGGAGTCGTCACTATTCTTCAGCTCATTCGCTACTTTACCTCGACTGGAAGACGACCAAAGAAGGGTATCGTGGCGCTATTCAACAACGGCGAGGAGGATTTCCTCAATGGTGCTAGAGCGTATACCCAGCACCCGATGTCTCTCTTCACCCATACATTTTTGAACCTCGAGGGCGCCGGTGCTGGTGGTCGAGCAGTCCTTTTCCGTAGCACGGATACCGAGGTCACAAGGGCGTATGCGAAGAGCTCGCATCCGTTTGGAAGTATTGTAGCCGGCGATGGCTTCAAGCTAGGGATGATCCGCAGCCAAACTGACTATGTTGTTTTCGAGGATATTCTGGGTCTCCGAGGTCTTGACGTGTCGTTCTGGACTCCCCGCGCTCGTTACCATACGAACCAGGATGACCGCCGGCATACTAGCCGCGACAGTGTCTGGCACATGCTTTCGACGTCTGTTAGCACTGTCGAGGCTTTGGCTTCGGATACTAGCGGTACATTTAACAGCGAACGGGGCGACAATAATAGAGGTAAAGTCAAGAATGGAAGGGGTAGTGACGGGGTCTGGTTCGACTTGTTCGGAAAAGGGTTTGCTGTCTTTGGACTACGCACTCTGTTCGCCTGGTCGCTGACTTTCCTCATCGCCTGCCCTTTGGCTATCATACTCATCATTTACTTTCTTGTTCGGGAGGACAAATTTTACTTGTTCTCATCCTCGGTCCCGTCTCAGGGCGGCAGCGATGAGGCAGATGTTCATCTCAATGGCTGGCGGGGAGCCTTCCGCTGGCCGTTGGCTTTTGTCGCTGCGTCGGCGCTGACTGTTGGATCGGGGCTGCTCGTTGTGAAGATCAATCCATTGATCATCTACAGCAGCCAATACTCAGTGTGAGTACCGTTTGCCGTTTAAGGATGTAGATTACTGACCTTTCTAGATGGACTATGGCTCTGACACTTAACTTCTGCGTCTTCTGGTTCATAATGAGAGGCGCTAATTTTGTTCGGCCATCTGCACTACACCGAACCTATGCCTACTTCTGGATGTTCATCCTGGGCTGGATCGTCCTCGTCGCTGTGACAGCATTGGAAGACCGCTTCAAAATCGCTTCAGGATACTTTTTCGTATTCTACGAGATTGCAATCTTCTTCGCACTCACGATCAGTCTTCTCGAGCTATTCGCTCTCCCTACCAAAACACAGTACGCAGCGAACGTGCAGGCTCAAGACGAGGCTATAGAGAGCAGCAGCGCATTGCCAGACTCTGATATCCTTATTGCTCCCGCCGAGGATGAGCACCCAGAACCAGAATCTGCTGAGGCAGCTAACGAAACCGAAGACCCAGAGCCAACTGAATCGACACCCCTCTTTGGCGGTGATGGTGCCAGAAGATCTCGCACCACCACCTTCGCCAACTATGCCCGCCGCTCATTCCGTCGTGTTAGAGCCCATGACGGGTCTAGTGATAGCATCGACGGAGAGGTAAGACCCCCCCCCCCCCCCCCCCCCCCCTCCCCCCCCCCACCCCCCCCCCCCCCCCTCCCCCCCCCCCCCCCCCCCCCCCCCCCCCCCCCCCCCCCCCCCCCCCCCCCCCCCCCCCCCCCCCCCCCCCCCCCTCCCCCCCCCCCCCCCCCCCCCCCCCCCCCCCCCCCCCCCCCCCCCCCCCCCTCCCCCCCCCCCCCCCCCCCCCCCCCCCCCCCCC
>KV455113.1:0-33457 GCA_001662575.1 Pseudogymnoascus sp. 23342-1-I1
AGCAACAGATATTCTCAAATATTAGGCGGCAAAGCAGTATCAGTATCCAATTATTGCTGCAATTGCTCGAGACCACTTGGCAATTCCCGCAACATCAGCTCCGTCAGAGCGGGTCTTTAGTAATGGAGCTGATATTCTGACGAAGAAGAGGAATAGGCTCTCTCCTGAAACACTACGATATTTACTCTGCTTACGAGACTGGGGTCATATACTAGATACTGAAGAGAGCGAAGCCGAAGACGCCGATGACGAAAGGGAGGAGTAATTAGATCTATTATTATACTATTCTATTTTAAGCCTCATTTTTTTAAAGATCTGGATCATGATCTGATCTACCTGTCAAATCTGAGATAGATCATGATCTGACCTGGGAGGGCTCCAGATCAGATCTGGATCATGATCTGCCGAACACTGCTGAAACCACTATTATCACAAATAGCAAGTATAGGTATAACCACGGTACGTGTTTATCGGCAGCATCTATTAACCAGTCGATACAAATTTGCATATGCTCAGAGGTATCACAGATGCTTGTTCCTCGCATATTTCGCCAGTTCCCACCTTGATAGAAAACGCAATACCAAACCATGATACGCCGTCCGTATATCAACTACTCCTTCCATTCGTCTCTGAAGTAAATCAGCCAATCCATCAATTTTCAGTCAGTCCTTCCCTAAGGTCCATGTATCACAACACGTGCCATTGACGAGTATTTTCAACGGTCATTCGTTGCGATTGCTTTCAAGACAGGCTGTAGTGAGAGGCACAGCAACGTGCGAGACCACAAACCAGCGACAGACGGGAAAATAAATCATGAACCCAAATGCGGCGACAACTTTCTTCCTTCTGAAGCTTTGTTTGTCTCTTGCCCTCGGCTTTCCCGACCGGGTTCGTTGAGTAGCTCGTTGATCATGCTCTCGACATCTCCACCTAGATGCTTCCCGGCGCTACGAAGAATTCGCTTCGCGAAGGATTCGCGGGCGTTGTCTATCCACTCCTTGTTGGTGCAGCTAGCCCCCTTCGATATATATTTTCCATCAAGGCCTGACGCGCGCAAGTTCAGTAGCATGTGAACTCCGCATGAGTTTAGATCTGCCTGTTGTTCGACACGCGGGCGGGCCAAGCCACCGTTAAACCCGAAGCTCTTGAAATCAGGTAATCGATTGCGGAGCCAGGTTTCCACGATTTTCCTGATAACTTGCTCATCATAGATGGCGTTATTGGCCTCCGTCGCCAAAGAATCCAGCAATATCATTGAAATCCCGGGGCGCAATCCTCTTTTGTTGTGGTCCAGCCGCATCACGACTCCGACCCAATGTTGAGTCGACTCCCCCGTATGGACGGGGCATAGGATTGTTCTGATGCCTTGACCAATCGGCATTGATCGTTCGTGCTCATAAGCCTGTTGATCGTACAGGCTTCCGTATCCAGAAGCGCGGGCAAACATGACACCCTCAGGGAATTTTGTTGTGGCGAGAACAGCTTCGATTGCTCTCTCTGTTAGCTGCCTCTGGCTACCGAGAGATTCCATGTCAGTGATATTTAGGCTCATGTCATAGCCTGCATTACCCACTGTGGAATGTGTGGCATTATCGGCACGAGGGATGTCTGCAAACATATCGATAAGCTGCTGAAGCTCGTTTCCTGGAGCGTCACAAGTGCCGCGATTAAGCCGTGCATCCGCCAACTCTTCTGGTGGCAATCCATCCCCGCCGCCAATCCCTAGGAAAGTCTCAAGCCGTTTGATCGCAATCTCTGATGAGATAGTCCCCGCCATCCATCCCTCGAACCACGTTGAGAGATGGTTGATAAGGGCCTGAATAGCCTTGCATTCATTGGATCCTGTAATAAATCTCGAGATCCCCTCAATGAACACATGTTGCTGTCTGTGTAGAGTTATGCCTGTAATAGCTTGTACAGCCAGCCACGGCCAGATCAGTAATGCGGCCGACGATCCCATGGTACTGGTATAAGCAAAGACTCTTAGGCCATGGCCCCTCATCCGCTATATGGGGCCCATAAAATTTCTATATAATTGATTGTTTTCCGTCTGCATATCCACTAGGTCACGCCGTGATGGTCCGGTGGATACGCATGCCATATCCAATTTGATACTAGCAATAACTGGGTTCTCCCGGTTGATATGCGCCATCGAAGGATCTAAATTTCGACGCAGGATCTCAGCCTCGAATACCTGATTAAAATTCAGAAAAATGTGCGCCTCACGAAGGCGGCTTTGGGCTGTGTTTTCCACCTTATAGTTTGACTGCTTGACAACCCTGTAAATATCCGATGAGATATCCTCTTCTAATTGAAGTTCGTGGATATGTGCCGGCGGAATACCACAGCTACCACTCTCGAGAATATGAAACACGCTTTTTAACATATCCTCATATTTAAATAGCTTCGCGAGGTGCGAGGATTTATCCATGTGCCTATCTAAAACTTCGTCTTTTACGCTACATCTTCGACCGGCCAGCGTGGTATGCGCCGCAGTAAAGCATTCTCGGAATCGATCAATCTCTGCTTGATCTGTGGGTGTATTGTTTGATGAGCGGAAATTGGGCCTCGAGAGTGAAGTGCGAGGCACGGCGGAAACTGACGGAGTCGTCGAGAGACGGGAGGCTCCTGGGAGCTGCTCTTCTTCGTTCTTATCACTTTTCTGCGATGACTCAAGAGGACTTCTGGTGGTAGCCGATGACTTGCGTCGTGAACTTGGCCGGGGGCAATTGGAAGACTTGGACATTAACCGGCGACTGTGGATATCGTTGTTGTTGTCACTGCTCTGATAATCATCCATCGGCTCGTCTGAAGATATCTCTGGGGTGGGCGAGGCCTTTTTATATGAATACCGATTGATCGTGGACGGGTCTTCCACATCGTCTAACTCCGCAGTATATCCAAATTCGTCTTCAGCGTCGGACTGATCGTATCCGTCGTTGTCGTATCCTTCACGGAAATTATTTACGATTCCTAGGCCGGTCACCCGCTGGATGTCTTCCATCTGTACAATAATTAGCATGGGGCCAACGAAATAAATTGTGGGCATACCATTCCCCTCTTCCTCATGTCTGTCACAGACGCTGCAGGTAGGCTGACCATAATGATCCTCGCAAATTCCATGAACTCTTCTTGGTCCAGTCCTTTAACCATCTCCACGATGCTTGCCCTGGGATAAACTCTATTTAGAGACCTCCATCTACGCACATGTAACTCCCTGTCCGGAGCAGGCAATAATTCGAACATCCGATCCTCGTCAACATCCACGTCTCTTCCCACGATCCTGTGCGAGATTACAGGCTCTGCGAAATTTGTATGCCCATCATGCCTTGCCTCCGGCCTCCTGGCGACTTGCCCCGGCCGTCGACTTTGCGGCCCATCGTGATGCGACCTGGTCCGATCAAATTGGACGTCCCTATTTGCGGTTCCTCGACTCCTCTCAGCAGTTTCAACTGATTCTCTCCCTCGCCTCGCTCGTGCTTGCTGTCGTCTCCAAGCTCGGCTCTGGTTCCGCAGCAGAATCAATTCCTGTCGCGTGAGATTGACGATCTCCCGAGGGTGGTCTCTTGATCTCTCTCGCCGGGATGACATCGACTTGTTTTGTTGGGTTGCTTAGCTTGTAGACTGTATAATATCTACGTCCACATCTAATTTCCAGTCGTTGTATCTCCCTTGGAGACATATTTCTTCGCTGTTGGTCTATAAAGACAAAACTATTCGCATTAATTGTTCACTCACTGCACCAAACAAAGATCAGGGCATTATGATCTGGCACGTCAGAGAAGGTTCTTGTCAAGGCAGAGCCATTAAAAGAGCACTGGTGCGGTAATCAGCTTCATTCAGGAGGCAACTACCAGCTTCCATCGACGAGATACCGCCTAGAGCTCTCTCAGGCGCCCTGCCAATCGGCAATTCCGCGGATATCTGAAAGTAGCAGGCCTTCCTCCAATGAGGCAGCAAGCGACCGTAGCCATAGTAGGGCTTTGTGTCGCTCTTTAACCTGCGGAGATCATATCATCACACCGAGACTTCGAGAATCACTTCAAGTCCATCTTCATCATCCCATTGCTCGCCCATCACACAAAAGCCATGCTGATCAATCAGCGCCCTCGACGCCAGGTTATCCGGCCGAACCGTCGCACGAACGATATTAACGCGCGAATCACTCGCAGCAACCTCGAGTAGGATCTTAAGAGCAGCCCGCGCATGTCCCTGCCGGCGACACAAGGGGTCAATCGCATACCCTATCTCAACCATCCCCACCTGGTCCGGCGGCCCATGGAACCCCGCACGACCTACTACAGCGCCATTCGCCACGTCTAGGAGAAGCCGGGTCACCCAGACGCCATCCCTGGGGTCGGCAGTGACCTGATCGCGCCGCATGCGCCACACGCCGCGGCACTCCTTGGAGATGAGATATGGCGTTAGGTCGTGCGGGGAGAGGTTGTTGGCGGACTCTAGGTCCCCGCTTGCAAGGGTTTCCAGCACGGGAAGCGGGACCTGGATTAGCTGGCACCCAGACGCTCCAGGCGCTGACGATGCCCAGTCTTCGGATATCTTGCTCATGACAACGCCGTGTGGGGGTTCGTAAGGATGGAAGAGTCTGTCGGTTCTTGACTTGTCGTCAAGCTTTCGTGAACAAAACACTTCTCAGTCTGATTATCGCTGTGTGGGTGTTTAAAGTCCAAGCAGACCACATTACACGTATGTTGCAGGCGTTGACTCGCATTATCACGAAAAAAATCGGGGAAATTAACTTCATATTTTGTGAGTCACTCGCGCCGTTACTCAGCTAGCTTGGCACTTTACAGCGCGGTATGGCCTTGGAATATTCTCAATCTTTTCCATGGCTGCGTGAGGCTAGAAGTTCTAGCGGCCCTACTTGTGCCTGGATTATAGTAAGCCGGGCCAACCTTGCGGCATTAAACGAAAGACCAAGCATTCACCAAGCATTCACCAAGCATTCGTGGTCATAAAGCTATGAGACAAGCTTTCGGAATAGCTTCAATTTTTAGACTAATTAGGAAGGCCGGTTTTCTTTCTCAACTGATTGGTCGATTCGTTATACGGCATTGGGAATAAACACCATTTCGTCATCCCGTCCTATCGCGCGGAAGGAACCCGACCTGTGCCGACCAACGACTTTCCCCATGCGGCGACATGCGCCGATCGCCGTATCTATACGAAGGCGCAATATTCAGCGCAAAAGCAAGCGCAGACGTTGGATATCCGCATGCACCGACAATTTGTTACCGCCTCCCTAATTCAAGCCTTTGCCAATGCGGCTTTAGAACTCAAGTCGCTGACGTGCCGCTACCCGTTTCGCCCACTTGTCGCGATGAGGCAGGTTAAATGCGGGATGCGGGGACACCGAAGAGACAAAAACGCAACCAATCCCTGCGTTTGTGATTCCTGATCGTCAACACAGTGAGATCTCCCCACTTCCTCTGGCGGCCACCAGGCAACGACAGCATGCAGTCATGGTTTATGTCCCAGCAGCTGCCGCATACAGTTTAGCCGTAGCGGAGCAAACGACTATGCCTCGGCGATCAATGCCCAGAAAGAGTGTGAGATCCGCTGGTATTGCCCATGATCATCGTAAGAGCGACACGAAAACGTGCTCCATGTTGTTAATAGGGTAGGGAACATGCGAGCTTCCGTTCGCCGACATGGATTTATATATGTCAATGGTCCCCAAATCATTGCTGTGTCCCTAATTGCATCTGCTGTGATACCCTGCATATCCTGTGCTCACAATCATGAAGACTATCCGTGCTCTCTTACTGCTCCTCGCTGCGTCGGTGGTGACAGGCGCGCAGAATCCGCACGAGAAGGCTGCAAAGTATGTTCAAAAGAGATCAGCGGAGCCTGTGCTATCACAACATGCATCGCGTGCAGCAAACACAGCCCAGTATTTGAACAAGAAAACTGCTAGTATGACCATATTCTCATTGATCCCCAGAATTCCATTGCTAATCTCGTTTAGAATTCGCCGTCAATGGCTCTGCATTGCCAGAGGTAGACTTCAATATTGGGGAGTCCTATGCTGGTACCCTCCCAATCTCTAGCAAACACGATGACGAGAACCGATTGTGGTTCTGGTTCTTTCCCTCTTCGAACCCTGCGGCGAAGAAGGAGATCACGATTTGGCTCAATGGTGGTCCAGGCTGCAGCTCCTTGGACGGCCTATTTCAGGAAAATGGGCCTTTTCTTTGGCAACCTGGAACCTATGCGCCATTTGCAAACCCATACTCCTGGGTTAACCTGACCAATATGATCTACATTGATCAGCCAGTCAGCACTGGGTTCTCCCCTGGGAACATACTCGTGGATGACGAGGACGATGTTGCTGAGCAATTCATGGGTTTCTGGAAGAACTTTATTGATACCTTTTCCCTCCAGGGATACAAGATCTACATCACCGGAGAAAGTTACGCTGGACAGTACATCCCGTATATTGCAAGTGGTATGCTGGATACGAAGGACGAGAAGTACTTTAATGTGAAGGGAGTGCAGATCAATGACCCTTCCATCAACACAGACGACGTCCTGCTTCACGGTAAGCAAACCGATCCATAGATTTTATGCAACAAACTAACCATTTTAGCACCTATTGTGCCTGCGCTGAATTACTTCAATAACGTGATCAACTTGAATGAGAGCTTCATTGCAAACATCACAGCTCGTGCAGATAGCTGCGGGTACACCAAATTCTTTAACAAATGGACCACGGAGTTCCCACCGTCTAGCAAGATCCCCACAGCTCCCAGTTGGAAGGAGCCAGGCTGTGATATTTTCGATGACGTCTACAACGCGGCATACTACGAAAATCCGTGCTTCAATATTTACCACTTAACAGATTACTGCCCATATCAGTGGAACTTGCTCGGTTTCCCATCTCTGGCCGGAGGACCAAATAACTACTTCAACCGCACTGATGTCCAGAAAGCCATCAACGCGCCACCAACAAACTACATGGTCTGTGGAGGAGGCGACAACCTCTTCCCTCACGGCGATAAGTCAATCGAGTCTAGTCTTGGCCCGCTTCCCAGCGTCATCGAGCGCACCAACAACACAATCATCGGCCATGGCCTGCTCGACTTCTTGCTCTTTGCCAACGGCTCCCTGATCTCCATCCAGAACATGACCTGGAACGGCGCGCAGGGTTTCCAGACCTCGCCCTTCAAGGAGCAGAACTTTTACGTGCCGTACCACCAGACTAACGGCGAGATTCTCGAGTACGCCAATGGTATTGATACACATGTGTTCACTGATACGGCGGGTGGGGGGTTCCAGGGTGTGACGCACACAGAGAGAGGTCTGACATACGTGACCGTCAACTTAGCAGGGCACATGATCCCACAGTATGTGCCAGGAGCTGCGTATCGCCAATTGGAGTTCTTACTGGGGAGAGTGAGCAGTTTGGAGCAGAGGGGAGATTTTACGACGGGGCCACAGGGTGATTATACGGGAGGTACGTCTCGTCGCCTCTAAGGCAGCATGGGTTATATTTTTGATGCGTCGCCAATAGTGTTGGACGATTTAAAATATATTTAATGTGCCATAATATACTAGGATAATTACAAAGCATATATAAATTATGTCGCAAGCTGAGCTGCGAATGTAGCCGCGACAGTCGCCTTTCTGTCCACTCTTGGGAACCTTGGCGGGTTTGTGATAAATTTCTCGGGATTCTGGACTGCCCCAGGTTGCCAGAATTCGTATTCCATCCATCCTTTCTCCTACAAAGTGTCAGACTGTAATAATACACGGAGAGTAGGCGAAACTTACAGTCATTTGCTCATCTAACGCCTCAATATACTCACCCAACTCAGGCTGCAGCGGAATCACTCCATTTTCGAGCACATAGTTGTCCCACAGTACAAGTAACTCCTGCAGCAGTTTTGGGTTATCGTCCGCAAGGTCAGTTACCTCTCCCGGGTCAGTTTTGAGATTGTATAGCTGCCATTTCTCGGTTCCCTTCGGTTTGGGGATGAATACGGCTTTCCAGTCTCCCCTACGAATAGCGCCGCGACCAAGTAGCTCCCAGCCCTGAACAAACTCTTCCTCATGAATTCTCTCAGCAGAGCCCTGTCGAAGTTAGTAAATTATTCGCATCATATGACGAACGGATCATACCGTTCCCCAGGCACTCATAGAAGCCCCTCGCATCGGCACAACTTCTCGGCCTAGCCATTCTGGCGCAGGATGCGATAACCCAGCCATCTCAAGGATCGTGGGTGCAATATCCATAACAGTTGCAAAGGCATCTACAGTTTCGCCGTTCTTAAATCCAGGATAACGGGCGACGCAGGGCACACGGACACCCCCTTCTGTTGGGTATGCTTTGTACAGCCTCGACGGTGCAGTCGATGCTTGTGCCCATCGGGGCCCATACCAGACGAATGAGTTGGCGTTTCCGATGTTCTCGAGGCTGTTGTCATAGTATTTAGCGAGATGCTCTAACAAAGGCCCGCGGATCATCTATATTTTCGTCAGGTTCCTCATTCTTCAAAGACATTGTGATAGTTTCCTACGGGATATGCTTCATATGCTGCACCTTCGGCTCCGTTATCACTAAGGAACATGACAAATGTGTTGTCAAGCTCTCCTTGCTTCTCCAGCTCGTCAAGGACCTTGCCAATATTGATATCCATAGACTGATTAAACGTTAGCACATTATTCGCAGCCAATACTGGTTTAACTTCTCACCTCGACCATCCCCGAGAAGGCCTCCATTGCACGACTCGACTTTGCCTTCGCTTCATCACTCATTTCTTCCCACTCTTCATTCTCATCGGCGATAACAGGGTGGGGTATCGTTTTCGGATCCATGAGTCCTAGCTCAACCATTTTAGCAAGACGAGACTGGCGCAGCGCTTCCGGTCCATCCTTATAAACGTCGCGGTAATTCGCAACGAGATCTGGGGGGGCTTGAAGAGGCCAGTGGGGAGCTGTAAATGGAAGGTAGCCAAAAAATGGCCGCTCTGTATCGCGGTCTTTCAGGTAAGTAACCATTCTTTCCGCGTAGTAATCGGAAGAGTACCAGTCACTTGGCAGCTCCTTTAAGTATTCGTTATCTTCCAGGTGCACGGCGATGTGGCTCGTCTGCATAAATCCCGGCATGTCATTCTCACTATTTGGAACTATGTTAGCCATGAAAAGGGCAGTAGTAATTTAACTCACGATCCCGGAGGCTGGTACGCGAAGTGGTTACAGCATCCGGCAAGCATGCCCACGGATTTCTCAAAGCCACGAGTCGTTGGAGATCGCTCTTTGGTGCTTCCGAGATGCCATTTTCCAGCCATGAAGGTCTCATAACCACCTTCTTTGAGGATTTCAGGGAGTGCAACGACTTTCTCATTAAGATAGCCCTCATAACCGGGCATACCTACAAAAGTGATCAGGTATGATCGAGAAAATAATGGGATATTATATTACGCACCTCGCTGTGGAGCCGTGGATACAACTTTCCCTTTCCCGGCTGCTTGAGCTGAAGCCTTTGACCATTCAATTAAGTTTCCCAAACCCGCAATATGATGGTCTGTTCCCGTCATAATCATCGCTCTGGTTGGAGAGCACGCCGCCGCGGCGTGGAAATTCGTAAACCGAACCCCATCTTTCGCCAGACGGTCAATATTTGGCGTTCTGATTTCTCCGCCGAAGCAACCCGGGTCTGAGAAGCCGAGATCGTCTGCTAGGATTATGAGAAAGTTGGGTTTTTTGGTGGGAGCTTGAGACATGATTGTGAATATTTCAGTATTAATTGCAACTTAATTACGTGGATTTAACAATTATATGTTAAGAAGGATTCTCCCAAGTATATATATTTACCCCTCTAACAATGAAACTGCCGATACCCTGAGGGGTAGACTCCAGAAGCCTCCGCCATCCGAAGCCATATGGAAGTCGGCGTGGACCCGCCATCTTGGTTATCAGCGGGCCAAGCGTCACCGGAAGTCGCTGTGGAGAATCTCGGATCTCGTCGACCAACAACGTGGATGTCGCCCACGCTAGCTTAGCCCGCCCCTAAAAAGGCACTACCGATTGTAGCTCCCCCTGTCCCCGAGACCCCCGCATGAAATGGATCGCTGACAACGACGCCAAATTGCTGCTGGAACGTAGGTCAACGCGTGTTGAAAAATGGCTCCCTTGTTGAAGGATATCTTCAATGTTGCTTGGATGGAGAGCACGCAATGGGGTCCGTGGTTTGTGACATCTCCGGGGCGATACATAAGTTGCAGTAATTCCCTTCTCTTGCTTCCAATAGTTGTCGAATAATCTCGGAACCTCAGCAAATATATCACAATGGGTACCTCGCTGGGTAACTTTCGCGCGACCTACGTTGCAGTTCTTTGTTGTATTGGGTAAGCTGACATCGACTGTCGAGCACTGGTATAGTTTACAATGTCACTAATATGTAACATTTAGGTCATTTCTGTTTGCCTACGACACTGGGATTGTTGGTGGAGTTCTCACCCTCGCAGCATTCCAGAAAGACTTCAATTACACCACGGCACAAGCAAAATCCATCAATGCCAATGCTGTTAGCATTCTACAGGCCGGTGCATTTTTTGGTTGCTTTGTGATATGGCCCATCACTGCGCGCCTAGGCCGACGCTGGTCCATGGTTATTAGCTCCGCCGTGTTTCTCGTGGGTGGGATCCTTCAAGTGGTCAACACTGGCTCCATTGGTTGTTTCTACGCCGGCAGAGTTATATCCGGATTTGGCGTAGGCGCAGCCACCGTCCTTGTCCCCATGTACTCGGCAGAAATGGCTCCCAAACACATCCGTGGGCAACTCGGGTCAGGGTTTCAGCTATTCTTTGCTATTGGTGTGTGTACAAGTTACTGGTAAGTATTAACTACTCTATATGAATATATATTCTAACATCTTGGAAGGGTAAATTACGGTGTGCAAAAACACATCGAGCCGAGTACTAAGCAATGGCAAATTCCCATTGGGCTTCAATTGCGTGAGCTTCCCACTTGTACTTATAGAAGGCAAAAGTATTGCATACTAACTGCTTAACTCCAGTTCCCGGTGGTCTTTTGGGCTTGGGTATGATTCTTGTCAAGGAAAGCCCGCGCTGGCTAGTAAAGAAAGGGAGAAATGAAGAGGCCCTGGAAAATTTGATCTGGGTTCGAGGCGGCGACTCAGAAGAGGTACAAGATGAGTTTGCAGAGATCGTTGCCGGAATTGAAGAGGAGCGCCGCGTATCAGAGGGCCTCACTTGGAAGGAATTGCTGCTTCCTTCCAACCGATACCGACTATTTATTGCCATCACTATGCAACTCTGTAAGTCTTTCCCGTATTAACTTACTACTGTGATGAGCTAACTTTCAAATAGCTGCTCAGCTTACTGGAAACACATCTCTTGCATACTATGCGCCCCAGATCTTTACAAGCGTTGGTGCTGGTAACTCAACAGCCTTGATCACTGGTTTCTTTGGAGTCGTCAAAGTGGTAGCAGTTTCAACCTTTTGTGTAAGTCAACTTCCCCAGTTTTCGGCAATAATCTGACTGGTTTAGATTTTCGTCGTCGGTAGAATTGGCAGAAAGACTGCTTTTATGGGCGGTGCTGCAGCGATGGGAACTTTCATGCTCATTATCGCCATCATTGTTGCAAAGTTCCCCCCAGGAAAGCCAGGTGACAGCATATCACATTCTGCTATCGCAGCAGTCCTCATGGTGTACTGCGAATCGGCGTCATACAATCTGTCTTGGGGCCCAGTTGCATGGTACGTACCCCGCTCTACTTTTCCACACGAAGCTAATGTATTATTAGGATATATCTTGGGGAAATATTCCCCACTCGGATCCGTGAGATTGGAATTGCTGTCGGGGCAGCGTCGCAGTGGCTCTTCAACTTTGCACTTTCTCAGATTACGCCATACGCAGTCGCGAATATTGGATGGAGAACATTTCTCATGTTTGCTATCTTCAATTATGCAATCATTGTCTATTCTTTCTTCGTTCTGAGAGAGGTATGTTTTGTGCCCCTACTGTGTAGCCATGGATTCAATCTAACACACTTCTTTAGACCGCCGGAAAGAGCTTGGAAGAGATGGAGGAGGTGTTTTTCCGGGGAGACAGAACTTTCAAGGGCGACAATGTTGACATTGATACTCAGTCCTCCAATGAACCAGGCCGTGATATCATAAAGACTTGATATTTGGGATATGAGAAGCCTTTTGAAGAGTTAAATAGCCGTTGGAGATTAACGTATTATTACAGTATATTAAAAGCAAACACTCTTGTTTTATCTTCGAATCTCTATACCGATGGAGTTGTATCAAATAATATCTCTATTTGCACCACCCACCCAGGTTGCAATTGCCATTTCTGCGACTTCCGTCCGCCGACATCCGTCCTCCAGGGCGATATCCGAAAACTGACCCACATTTACAATTGACGTCAGGTTAGCCGCCATGGCGTGACTATTCTGCTCCAACGCCGTGTTCCTCCGGAGCAAAAGCAAACGCTGTGGAAGAACAGACTCCAAAACCCAGTACGGACTGATCCGGGTACATCGAGGAGCTGTGATTGGTGTTATCACGTGTGGAGATATATGACCCGACACCATTGAAAAGACCCCTAAAGTGATCTGGGGAGTAGGGGGCTTTGCTATGAAGTAGAGAACTACACTTCAATTATCAAGTGCCATCTATTCTCCCAATTATACAAAACATACAGTATTTATTATGGAATATTTTAATATCACATGACTTTAATGGAATAAATGCGAAATGGATTCGTGTTTGCGGGGTAACCGCGATGGCGCCATATCATCACAGGGATTGGTGATCCGCAAAAGCTAGCCTCGACACCGAGTTACTGGACTCTTGTGCATGACTTCTCTGATACTGTTGGGATATATCTGCTATGAGGACCCTCATAAATTAGTCTAATAATGACTGGTATGTCCAGCCCTAAGAAAATGCTATAGTGCTGATAGGAGGAATACAGGATGCTCAACGTGCCGCTTTCGAAAAGTAGGTTACTAATTCTCGCACAATGCGATGCTCTTTATCGTTGCTAAGAGTTGTATTATAGGTAAAATGTGATGGCCGCTTAAGTTTATGTTTGCGGTGTGAGAAACTCGGGCTTGAATGTAAATGGCAAGGTATGAGAAGAGCAGTTAGTCCCTTGCTGATCTGGCGCTGATGCACATGACAGCATCTCGCCCTAACAGCGAGGAGCTCGTGTCTGGGGAAGTTACTCGTGCGGGCCATAAACGTCTTAGAGCATCCGTGGCGTGTGAAACGTGCCGGAAAAAGAAGCTCAAATGTGATGCTGGCAAGCCATCGTGCTCAGTATGCGTCCGCCGCGGTATTAGCTGCATCTATGAGCAAGGCCGTCAATCACAGCCCGAGAGATCCGTGCCAGTATCACAGTTACTAAATATTCCGGACAGCCAAGGCAATATTCCTATGGAAACCGTGGAAGTAGATTTCGACAATGGCCGTCAACAAAGCGGGAGCGTTGCATCTACCAGGCAAGATATCGATATGGGAATAAGCTCTCGAGGAAGCTCAAGGCTGTAATAGCATCACTCCATCATATGTATATTTAGCTAATTACAATATAGACCTAGCTCGCCGCGGTTGCCCACTGGCCCTGCTCTGTTGCCATATCTTGACTCGTACTTATCTAATGTTCATCCCATATGTCTCAACAACGTCTTGCACCCAGGGGTTCTTTGCGAAGCGTTTGAGAAATCACCGAGACTGCTTCTATTGGCAATTTGCGGGGTTTCTGCAAAGTTCCTCGAGGATCCAGAGTGCAAGGCTAAAGGCAGGAGTTGGGTTGCTGAAGCAAAATCTATGGTGATGGAGAACTTGGACCAAATTTCCACACTTCCCTTATTGGCATTGCAGACTCTGGCAATGCATGAAGTCCATGAAGCTGATATTACCTCTGCATGGAATTTGACTGGTATGGCTACTTCCCCCTTTTCTGTTACTGGGCGCCCTACCCCTGATATTTGCTGATGATAGTGTTGTAGGAATATCTATCCGAATGGCGCTTCAGTTGAAACTCAACAATCCGACTACTCAGCTATCAGACTCATCTTTGAGCAACTCTGGGACGTTTCTCAAGGACGAATGCAGCCGTCGTTTGATGTGGTCTGTTTTCGGGGCGGATATCTTGCTTGCCTCCGACGAGATGCACGTAAGTGACGAAGCAGTATGTAACCTGGGATTACCTTGCAATTTGTGGAATTTTACCCAGGGTACTCCTTGTACCACTCTACTCCTTCATGATGAGTCAAACGATGCGGCAGCCTATCATGCAACAAATCCAAATGGATATTTTATAAGAATTCTCGCCCTGAGGAGGCGAATCACCAAGTGAGTCTACATAATATGCCGAAATCCACATACTAACATGCATACAGTTTTATTCGGGATCATCGAGAGTATATCAGGGAGCCGCCGTGGATGGAAACATCACAGTTTTACGTGGTTGTAAAAGAGCTTGAGGACTGGCGTAAAAAGTTGCCGCCGAACATGACATTTGAAGAACGCCATATGTACACCTTCCGTACCAGCCGGCATCTTGACATGTTTCTTATGGTCCATGTCTGGTACCATCAGTGCGGATGTGATTTATTTGGGAGCTGGATACAAGACCGCGGTGCAGCTAGCGCTGATGATCCCAACGGGCCAGCTCTAGCTGAATTCTTACAAAAATGCCGCGATAGGTGTCTCTATCATGCTCAGCAGATAAGCCGCCTTCTCGAAAAGATGCTCAGAGTAGAACCGGACCACTTATTCCGCGATCCATGGCTTAGTTTTTGTATCCTCGACTCAGTCACGATTCAACTTGCAAACATGACTCCCGAAGAGCAACCGACAAGCGCAGAGCAACGCAACGAGATATCAAAACTTCTAAAGTTCAACATTAAAGCTTTAGAAAACACCAAAGAAACTATTATTTTGGCTGATAAAGTTGTCAGTTGCCCCAGTAATTAATTTTTGATTATTCCACACTAACAATTCACTAGCATCAAGAATGCTGCAATCTTGTCCAGCAAGCTGGGTTATGGGAGCTTGTGCCTGGAAATGGTGACGAAAACCAGAGGTACGTAGTGCTCTATACCGCAGAGAATGTCACTAATACATTCTAGAATGGTCGGTTCTGTAGCTAGGCAAACACCTACGAATCACACCATTGAATTACTCTGTCGCTACCCTTTCCTTATACCAGCATCCCCCCCGGAAATGGAAAGTTGGGACAACCTCTTCAATGCAACTAGTGTGTCCACCCCCGCGACACGCCAGACATCACCAGAGGGTCGCCTACCACCGCCTTCTGTAACCAGACGGCCGAACAATTTATCTGCGAGCTCTAGCCTAGAAAGACAGAACCAAAACGGAATAGGAGATATGGGCTATATGGGTGATAACTCAATGCAATTGTTTCCACCATGGCAACCAGGAGATTTCCAGTGGTGGCAGGCTGCTGGCAATAACATACAATCTCCATCGGCGGGTATAAGCCAACCACCCGTGTCAAATACTTCAGCGTCTACGGACAATGATCAGGGACTCCTTGAATTTTTCGCAAACTCAATTGCTCCAACGGGCACGTGGCAGGTTGAGCAGGGGTTCGATTCGAGGTTTCTGCGCCCAAATATTGCGAGTGAGACTGCTCTATAATACGGGAGTTATGGGATTACGTCAGATACATCAGTGCAAAGTCACTAATTATCAGTCTCTGAACAAGTGTGAGAATCTGTGAAATCTTCTCGATTATCTCCGCTGAACTATTTATTAAGACGATTCAAAGAGGCAGAAATATCGCTCCAGTATTGACGGACAAACCAGCAGCGAATGGCCCATTAAACAATTAATGGGTAACAACAATGGCGAGGAAGTGAACGTCGGATGGATTGTTCCCTTGGTTATAATTTCCAACCTTGAAGTAGCTGTTCGGAGCATTCAACTGATAAGTGTCGAGAACTTTTTGGCCCCCGCCATTGATTCCGACCGACAAGACATTGCTCTCATATCGAATTTCGTACGAGAACTGTTGGCCAACAGGAATATTCCCAATGGGTGTGAAGCGCAAATTGTTGCCTGCTCTCGTCTGTTCAACTCCCATCGAAATGTCCCCCTTGGAGTTGTAGAAGAGCTCGCAAACTGGCTTCGTTGAGATATTGTCATCAATGTGAATCTGCCCTATAACAGTGCCGTGGCTCGATTCGTCGGCGTAGGCGACAGATAGAGACGCATAAAGTCTGTTTTTCGCAGAATTTGGACTCCAGCTCGCAGCAGACCCGTCCGAAGGGTTGGCCTCTCGAAGCTCAGTGCGGCAATGCTTGCTGTTTGGAGTCGTGACGCAGCCCACCGAGTCGGGAGAGCCAGGGACTTTCATGACGAGAGCGCCATCCCCACTCTCGGTGAAGAAATAGTCATGCCCAGGGTCCTCATAGCCACTGCAGCCTTGCAACTGCGAGCTAGAGATGGTCTGTGGCTGTCCTGGGTTGCCGATGGGAAGCTGCAACTTCCAGGGCTTCATATCGAAGTTTCCTCCTGGAGCACAATTTGGATTAAGCGCAGCTATGACGCCTGGTTGCATGGCTAGCAAGAGTGAAACCGCAGAAATAGTTGCGCGGAGAGACATGGTGACGATGGTTTATGGCTGTGTGAATGGGAATGGAAATGGTAATGAGCAGATGTGATACTTAATTGTATCTTTGTAGCTGTCTTTTAAGACCTCTTTTATAGCCATACTCTCGGCGAAACCGCAAATCTCTCAATGCAAGCTTTCAAATGGGATCTACGTTTTACCAAACATACTGCATTAAGTTCATTCTAATCATGCAAGCGGAGTCATTAAATAAGCTTATGCGCCTCCCGCAATGGGGCAGGTGGCCAGCGCCGTCACATCTAGATCGAGTTAAGCTTTCGCGGGCTTATACGAATCCGCAGTGGGGTGGTATTAAGCACTGTTGGTATTGGTGGAATTGTAAAAAGCCCCCCGACATGTCCAAGCTTGTCTGTGCCGATCCCGCGGAGCTGCAGACACGACGGGTGAGAATACTGGCTGAACAAGCAAGCTGATTACTCTAACATCTCAAAGCTGAGACGGCTTATGTCAAAGTTAGGCCCGATATGATACTGGGACATCTAGGGGGAACCAATATTTAATCCCAGCGGAAGTCCGGGTAGCACGAAGTCAATCATTTTAATGCCCGCTGATTATGTTTCAGGTCTACTAAGATTGCTGCCTCACCCGTCGATACGGACGTAGAACGGACGTAAGGCTGCCGCACATGTCTCGTATTTTGTGTCCGACGTTGCCCTGCACCGTGACCTAAAAATGGTCAGAGGGACTATATACAAGACATGTACGACTGAATATGCTATCCAGTGAGTCTCAAATGTTCAAAATATCACGCGGAAAACAGGATATAGAGGGTCAAAGTGTCTTAAATACGCCCTTGGCGACGTTGCCGATCCCTAGATGGGCCGAATACGATGTTTGATGTCAACCGGCGAACTCGGTGATCTGAATATGGCATTTCCGAAGCGGTGCACAGACCACACTGCATTGTCGGCAGTTGACACAAACAGGAGATGAAGTAGTCCAGCGATGTTTGCGGGGTGCGAACGAAAGGCTCCTCCTAGTTGAAGTTCCCGGGATTTATAACTCCGTTTGTTTTCTGTGGTCACCCAAGTTTAGCCATGGCAGATCCCGACGCACCAGTTTCGTCCAGCACTACACCTTTGGTAGCCTCAAAAACCCATGCCAGAAGCCTTTCCATTCCCCAAGGCTTTCGATACCTCGTCACTCTTCATCTGGTCAGAATACTGATAGACCTGGGATTGGGTTTAGTGGGTATCCCTGGTATCCGTAATAGATCTATACAGCCCACCTCCAAAAAGAGGTATTCCTGTCATCAATCACTGGCGAATCGAATCTACGTCCCGCGATCCTACAAAGCCAGCGACTCACCACTCCCCGTCTACATTCATATACATGGCGGCGGATTTTCATGGACAAACCCTGCGGTTGACGACGGTTTCTGTTCGAATTTTTCAAACAACAACAATATACTTGTTGTAAGCCTTGACTACCCCAAATCGCCTTCATATCGATTTCCAACCGCCATCCAAGCGCTGGTGGACCTCGTAAACGCTGTCCTAGATGACGATTCGTTGTCGATAGATAAATCAAGGGTTGCTATTGGAGGGTTCAGTGCTGGCGGAAACCTGGCCTGCGCCGTATCTCAAAATAAGACTCTATAGGGAAGAATTGGAGGCCTCGTGGTATTTCATCCCCCAGCAAACTTTTTACCACAAGCCGCGGATGAATTGAAGGCAAATCCAAAGGGTGCTGGAGCCGCCTTACCACAAGATCAACTCTCGATGTTTGGTTGGGGGTATGTTAAAGCAGGGCAGGATTTGAGAGACCCTACGCTAAGTCCTATCTTCGCGTCGAGGGAGAGCCTACCACCAAAGATTTGCATTTTTGGGTGCGAGCTTGATCTACTTTGCAGGCAGGGAGAAATTATGGCCGAGAAAATGGCAAGTTGTGGCCCTGGCCAGAGAGTCGGATCCGAGATTGCATGGGAGAGGAACGGGTGAAGTGGGAGAAGATACTTGGCGAAGATCATGGTATGGATCGCCTTTGAAAAATATGAGCGTACTAGCTAACTCTGGCGGACAGCTTTCGATCAACGGCTTTCATTTGGAGTTGCTAGGGCAAGGATGAAGAAACGGGGACGCGAAATGCATGAAAGCGCTGCTGAATGGTTACTACGGGAGGTTTACTCTTAAGCCAGTCCGTCCGGGTAAATAAATTTTATGACACTTGCTAGATCTAAAAAAAATGCATCTACTGGAATTATGGTAGCTATCAAACGGGTATCTGCATATACAACTGAAACTGTGACGCAGAAGGGCGCTGTCGGGACACAGGATACATATTATTGATGCAAGTTAAATGTGGAACTCCGTTCCACCAAAGCTTTATTCAACTAACATAATCGACATTGACAAATAAGAGTACCAAGTAAGGGAAATTCCCAGCGGAAGCACCCATCTCCGTACGCCATCTATTGTCGGATGCCCAATCCCTGCGAGATATGGCTCGAACCATCCCTGCCACCCTTTGAAAGAAATTAGCCGATGGAGCGAACCAACTTGCTTAAAGGTCAAGGGTTCGGCTCATGGCTAAATGTTCCGAATTAACATGGCTTCAGTAGAAGCGCCGAAGTCGAAGCCAACGGCTGCAGGAAGACGCCAATTCGCTTTAGCTTACCCGTCTGGATTGTAGAATCCTTCTCGAAGGAATCGATAACCCGGTGGCGGAAGAGTTGTGTGGGTGCAGTGAGGCCTTCGAAGAACCCAGACCTGTCATCTCTCCAAAATGGCTGGACAACCAACAGGGCCCCACCACCCTCGGACCCCAGCTTGAAATATCTTTCGGAAGCAGGCCCGGCCGCTGCCTAGACCCTGAACGACATCCCGTCAATACTCTCCACATATTTCAGTCGTTAAGCATTTCTGACTGTGGGGATATGGCCACTAACAGCGTTGCCTGTAGTCTTTCATCCCCCATCAATTTAATGATGGTTATACAAGTACAAGGGGAACACTCCTTCAATATGAGGCAGGGGCTGAAAATACATGTGTCCTGGCTGCTGGTAGGCTTGAGTCGTCATTTATTGATATTTCATCACATGGGGGGACGGAACTACGATTCCGCCGCCTGTTAAAAAGATACAGATGCATGGGTAAACGGGTGCTCCCCATTACAGACGAATCCTTCCAATCCCAACTTCTTTAAAGATATATCCCACCCTTTCCTTGATGCGAAACTGGAATTATATGCTTGCTGGCCCTCCCATAGTACGTCGCTTTGGGAACTTCGCACTCCCTTAATCACGCAACCATTGACTGCTTCAGACACAAAATCGCGGACCAAAATGTCTCTTGTCGACCGTGAAGTCCCCGAGGGATACATTGAAGGCTTCATCTGTACTCTGGCCACTTGCGATGTCCACACATGGGGATTTGTGAAATACCTCCCGTCGTTGGGGGGCAACCTGTTCTTCCTCGTTCTCATATACCTCTTTGTATTTGCCCAGATATGGCTCGGTATCAAATACCGAACGACGTCTATCTGTCTGTGTATGCTTGCGGGCCTTGGGCTCGAGAGTGCTGGCTATATCGGTCGTATCCTTCTTCACTCTAATCCCTTCTACCGGCCTTATTTTCTGCTCTACTTGGTCAGTATCACGCTGGGTCCTGTTTTTTTTGCAGCAGCTATCTATCTCTGCCTGGGCAGAATTGTGGTTATCGTTGGACAAGAGATTAGTTGGCTTAAGCCGCAGACGTACACATTTGTATTTGTGGCATGCGATATTTTAAGCTTGTTGATCCAGGCCGCTGGGGGAATTATCGCGTCAATTTTCCCATTGACCAACCAGACGATGGTTTGTTTCACCACATGTACGGAAATCCCACAGTATATATGCTAAATCTGTAGTAGATTGATCTCGGCACTCATATTATGGTTGCTGGCCTCGCCATCCAAGTCGCGAGTCTCACAGCTTTTACAGTCATCGGCGCTGAGTTTGCACTGCGGGTGTACAAGAACCGACATCATCTTAATCCTACTCATGCCGATGTTTACACCTCCCGAATGTTCAAACTCTTCCTTGGAGGTACGTCACATCATCAAATAATTTTATTTGTAGTCCAAATATACCGTATGCTCGTTATCAATAGCATGGGCTTACATGCTTCCGATATAGGCCTGACTCTTGCCACTATATGTGTCTTCACGCGGTCAGTCTTCCGTGCGGCAGAGCTTTCCGGTGGCTTTAGTGGCCACCTTGCCAACAACGAAGTATCGTTCATGATACTCGATGGCGCTATGATCATGATTGCCTGTGGCGCATTTACTCTTCTGCACCCTGGTTACTGTTTCACCAAAGCTGGTTGGGCCGCGGCTAGTTATCCCTTCTTAAACAAGAGCGAGGTACAAATAGCACGGGATCAGGCACGAAATGAAAGGCGGGAAGCCAGGCAAAAAGCTATCCTTGATGCTACGGAGAAGCGGTTCAATAGAGGGCCCAGGACAGTGCCTCCTGTAGTGACGGGGGGTAGTGAAAACACCGCGCAGGGTAGCGACGGGAGCTTAGAAGGGGGCAAGAAGATCTCTTAAACCGTTGAAGATATATATGAGGCGTTGCACACTCGAGAGAAAGTCCATCAGTTGTAATAACTCAAGAGCTAACTATAGAAGCTAGATGGAGCGAATAGTGGTAATTGTCGTGTTTATGCTTCCTCGGCACGATATAATCGTGGCGTGAATAATGTACATATCTATCCAACATACATACATTGCAAATCATTGACTTCTCTATATATTCAACGTGGAAAGTCTATTTAGATAATCTAAGATAAATCCAAAATTCAAGCACTATCTATCCAGTGGCCGCATCGTCAAAAAAAACCATCTTGATAACCTCTAGTGGTATCAAGCATTTGCAATGCTCGGTTTACAGCCTTTGTTACCTCTTCCATCTACCAGGGTGTAATCAGCAAGGCCCAAAATATTCCAACCAAAACAAGTGCGGACTTACCTTATCCATATCAAAAATGTTGTAATGATTCGACTTCACATCAAGAGTCCCAATAATAAATTCGTGTCCCATATGGCCCCACCCCAGAATTTTATCATCCCGACACAAATCAACTCTTGCAGGCAACTCACCCGATGTTCCAGGGCCTGCCGCCACGCGCTCGGTCGAACGAATGAGCACCGCAGGTGGAAGCCACCCTTCCGGGCCCGTTGTTGGCGTGGACCACTCCTTCAGCATCTGATAGCAACTGCTTAGGCAGTTCTGGATACGTGGTAGGCGGTGCGAGAAGTCCACAGCACGTGTCGGGGAAGACTCGCTCTCGGGCCTGTAGAAAGGGGAGTCGATGAGGAGGAGGCCAACGAGGGAGAAGGAGACCGGGGTAAGGGACTTGGAAATCTCATTGGCAATAACGACGGAAAGAATTCCGCCGAGGGACCATCCTGTACGGAGTCAGTATCTACTGGGTGTATCATGACTAAAGAGTGAAGACGGGGTGGAATGCGCTGGCTTGGTGCTCACCGCCGAGATAGATGGGGCCACGGATCCCGCTTGATTCAATCAACTGGATGTAATTTTGTGCCATCTTCTCCATAGTCAGTGGATACGGCTTGCTGCCGTTGTAGTCGGGGTTGTGGATCGCCCATAACTCGCGCGCAGGGTGGAGCTCGCCGAGGAGGTAGTATCCGAATGTATCGCCGCCGCCGTCGTGAATGAGAACGACGGGTATTGACGATGCAGGCCTGTTTCGGGCTTCCTGGATGAGAGCTGGGTTTTCAATCATATTTACTGTTATGATGGGGTTGTGTGAATGAAAGAAGCAAAAAATAAGCGCCGAGAACTCGATGGAACCTATGAGATGCAAAGCAACTTAAGCGATGGATTCCCGTGGTTGTAACACCCAAAACGATGTTTGGACTTCCAATGTAAATATTAAACTGCAATAAAACACTTTGCATTGGAAATCAAATTATATTACCCGTTTCTAACCCAACTCTATATTAACGCCTTGAGTAGAGCAAGTATTTAAATACTACATATAATCCACAAAAAGTTCCCTCACAACTTTCCAAAAATGCCCCCTCCACCCAATAACTTTGCGAAAACCACGCATACGGCGCCGGCCATGGTCACCGTCCCCATAAGCCAGCTTATTTCATGAAAGCCGCCGTACTCTGTAAGAAGAGCCCCGTTGATTGGAGGTCCAATCAGCACTGCCACGCCTCCCAACGTTAGCCCCATGCCTATGTAAGTACCAATTGCTCGGGGGTCGCTGGCGCACGATGCGAGACACACCATTATCCCCGAAATAATGGTGCCAGAAAAGAATCCGAAGAGTACGGCAAAGACAATAATTCCCGCATTAGTTGTGATGAGCGGCCAGCAGAATATCAGAATTCCCGATGAAATAGCTGCAACAAATAGAGTGTTGTAGCGTCCGACCTTATCGGCCATAATACCAGGCACAACACGACCGAAGAAGGATGCGGCATTGAGGATAGACAAGACGTATGAGGCAAGTAGCTTCGACATTCCCTGTTGTACCGCGTAGACAGGAAGGTAGATGAACGGGCCGAAGAAACCAAAGACCATCAGGAAACCAGCCACAACCAAGGCCACATATTGTAGATCCTTGAACGCACCGGGGAGGAAGAAGTTTCCCTTGCGAGGTGGCAAACGTGCCTTGATGCACAAGCATGATATGCTTAGAATGGCGAGCATGAGAAAGGCAACAACACGGACGGCCCACCCAAAAGATAGCGCATTACCGTTGAGCATTTTCCCGAGCATGATGGGGAGGATGACGCCGCCCACTGAAGACCCAGCAATGGTTGCACCCATCGCCGCACCGCGCTTTTTCTGGAAGTACTGAGGCACAGCTGCCATAGCCGGTGCCATCGTCATTCCCATCGAAACCCCCCCTAAGACGCCTTGGGCAAGAATAAAATGCCAGTATTTCGTCGAAAGGGAGGTCATAAAGATGGATAGAACGTAAATGAAGGCAGGGGGCCACAAGACCTGCAATTTCGTGTTAATTGTTATCTTGTGATTTGAATATGATCCATTAAATTAGAGAATAGTCACATACCTTTTCGCCATAGCGATCAAACAATGGTCCCCCAACGAGAGATCCAGAGAAGATAAAAAAGCCTTGGAGAGAACCGATCCATGAAATAGCAGACGGAGTCTCGCCAGATAGCTGATGGGTCTGATAGTATTCTTGATAAAACCTGCATGTTATTAATCTCAATATTCAAAAGAAAAATGCTAAATTGGAACTGAAAACTTACCCAAATGTATTGATATATCCAAAAGTGCAGAACAAAACACCAGCGGCCCCGGCAGTTGTGGCCCAACCCCGTGCGCCTCCTTCAGGAAAAGTTACGACTGGCACTGTGCCCTTGTTGTCATCGGCAGCATTGTGGGATCCATCTATAACACCCGCCTCGGTATCTGCAGTGGCTAGGGTTGTGGCCGAATAGGATTGGGGAACATTTTTCGATTTTGAATTGGAAAGACCGGGCGTGTTGTTTTCCCCCTGTGAAGTCATTTTACCTGACATGTTGTCCTTAAATATACTGGAAGATATGAAAAGGGTAAAGGGGCTGTGAGATATAGACAAATCGAGGAGAGGATTCTGAAGGGTCATCCTTATATGGTCATATAAAGTGAGACTTCCATACGACGCAAGGGGGTACGTGGTAGCACAATCAGAGAGGGGTACAACAGACAAACGGAGATAAATGTGGGTAACCTTACATACAAACAAATCCTCGGGTGGTAATCGGATGCTACGATTGATCTGGACGAAGGATGCATGGAAGAGGATTTGAGTATTACGAAAAGCTGTTGGGAAGCTACAGCTGGGAAGGGTTTAAATGCGGCGTGAAAGCGGATATATCGGTCTCAGAGGTATCGCAGTACCTTTAGTGTGTACTAATAGTCATGTGATTATACAAAGGTTACTGACATGGACCAATGAGCAGCTTTCCTTATCTCCGAGATCCCCGCTAATTGTCCGCGGCCCCCTCAATATATTGCAGGTTCGTCACCTCTGAATTTCTTTCATATATGTCCGTTATACCCCGTTGCAGAATATTCGGTATACCAATCAAACCATCACCGAACGAAAGCCGTGGAAGACCGCCTCGCTGAGGAAGAAACATGGACACTAACGTGCCCGGAGATAATCCCCTTATTCCACCGGCAACGACCACATCCTCCCCTGCATTCCCTTTTCGGAAACGGAGACGTCCTGCATTGGCCTGCGAAGAATGCCGCCATCGTAAGATAAAATGCGACCGTTCTACCCCTTGCGGGCCCTGCAGTCGTTCCAGAAGCAAGACATGCACCTATCAAAATCTACAGGACGATTTTCCCACTGCAGCTCCAATCGTGAGGAAGATCCCGCCTCACACCCAGCCTGACTCCGTGGGACAGAATCGACAAGAAAGCTTTGATCAGATGCGCAACGCCAACAGCTATGCATCGGCCCCTTCTGCCCCTGCATCGACTTCCTCCTCGTTGGCTCAGTCCCACGACAGCTCACCTGCAACTACAGAGCATGTGCAGGCGCTGCTCAACAGGGTCCAAACTCTGGAGAAGAAGTTGCTAGATGCTTCACGCAATGGGTCGAATGGAGAACCAAGCGATCCCCCGCAAGCACAGCCTACCCCCCCACCTTCGTGTCCCAAAGCATGCAAAGTATACAAGGGGAAAAAGAAATCCAACTATGAAAAGATGAAGTTCCGCGGCCAGAATCATTGGATGAAGTACGTTAAACAGGTATGATTTGTTTTCCCTTTGAGTATTGTACGCTGGAGCGTCCTTAACTAGATACTAACTTTTCCAAGTTCGATTTCATGGGAAGACTCAAAGGTGCTACTGGGAAACAGGAGAAGTCAGAAATGCGCGATATTGTCCGTAAGTGCAAGCGACTTGCCAACGCTGCTCAGCTCAAGTATCTCGCCCCCCAATCCATTCCTCTGGATTTTCGTGACCATGTTCCACCAAGGGAAACGTCCGATATGCTTATCCAGGGGTACTTCCGAACTTTCGAGTCTGTCTTTCGCATCATTCATATCCCTTCCTTTATGAAGGAATATGAAGACTTTTGGGCCGACCCCAAAGCTGCTCGAGATCTATACGTAATAAAGCTTTTGCTTGTAATGGCAATTGGGACTTGTTTCTATCAAGAAACTCCAAATTCAGACCCGAGCCTAGCAAGCCTACGTGCCGCAGCAACGCAATGGATCCATACGGTAGAAGCATGGATCAGTACTCCCTATCGGAAACCTAAAGCTACCCTCGCAAACTTGGAGGTGAGATGCCTGCTGCTCGTCGCTAGACAGGTAACCATCATCGATGGAGATAGCGTTTGGGTATTGGCTGGGAGCCTTCTTCGTACAGCTATGCAAATGGGCCTGCACCGCGACCCCTCTCAGCTTTTTCAAATGTCTACGCTACACGCAGAACATCGGCGCCGGCTCTGGGCTACAGTGGTGGAGCTTCTCTTACAGTCCTCGATGGATTCAGGTGGCCCACTATTACTCTCTATAGATGATTTTGACTGCGAACCTCCGTCCAATGTCGACGATTCGCAGATCGACGAGCAATCAAGCGCTCCAGTATTTCCGAAGCCAGATACTACATTTACAGAGAGCAGCATCCAAATTGCTCTCGCGAAGACCTTCCCTGTTAGAATCGCCATTGCGAAGCTCATCAACGATTTCCGCTCCTCCGACTCATATAGCGAAACTCTCCGCCTCGCTGGCGACCTCACGGCAGCCTGCCAACAGCACTCCTCGGCCATTCAATTTTGGCAGTCGTCTGCTTCTTCATCCGACACTACACTAGCCGAGCCCTCCCCATTTCAAACAAAACTCCTCGCAATTTTCACGAACCGCTTCCTCCTCTCTCTCCACTCACCCTACGCCATGAAAGCCAATACCAACCAAACATACTACTTCTCCCGCCAAGCTAGCCTAGAGACATCCCTCTCGCTGCTCGCTCCTGCAACCCCGGATCCCCAAGGCCACGATGACTACGCAGCACTCCAGCTTCGCGGCGTCGGTCTATTCCGCAACATCCCCATTCACGCCGCTGTCGCCGTCGCCCTCGAACTAACGACGCGGCTCAGTGCGCCGCCATCACCCTTCCCCAGCGCTACGGAGAGCGCCACACGGGCCGAGGCGCGTAGCGCGATTCAGAAATTTATGAGGATGTGTGAAGCGCGGCTGGAGGCAGAAGAGCATAGCGTGAAATCCTATGTATTTGGCAGGTGCCTTCTTGCGCAAATCATATCTATGGAAGATGGGACATCTCTGGATGAAAGTATCAGGAGGACGCTGAAAGAGAGCACGGACTTTTGCGTGGATGCTCTTGAAAGGAGGGCTGGGGGAAGCGTAGGAGAGAGTATGGGGGATATGGTCGATGAAAGCCCCTTGGGTGGGTTTGATTGGGATGCTAGTGTGAGTTTTACCCCGTCTGATTCTGTTGCTATAATGGAATTAACGGCAGGTGCTGACAAGAATGCCATATAGATTCAGGACCCAAGCCTTGACTTTCAGATGCTAGACTCTTGGTCGCCGTTTGACTGGGTGTATATGGACATGAATAATAGACAGTAAGAGGGAATAGTGATGATAGGGCCATATATTTATTGTTTACGTTTGATCTCAATACCCCCTAGAAATTATGTGTATATTGAAACGGGGAATGTATAAATGTGATACTTGCTTAACTATGTAATCTGAAGGACGTGCACAACAACAGCCAGTATGTACACCACCAACAACGGTTAAAACGAGGGCGCCCAGTCACCTAGGGCACAATCGAGAAGCCAACCACTCATAAATAGAGCTAAAAAGATTAATTCCTTTACCTTCCTTTATCTTCTTTTATATTCCTTTACCTTACTTTACCTTACATTGTGGGCGTCAATCCTCACCTATCATCTAAGGCACCTTGGACTTTTGGGCAGCAAGAGTACGTACTTCGACGTTTGTGTTCCAGATTGTTGCACGGACCAATTGACAGCCTCGGGAAGGTAAAACAGTGCTGCGGTCTAGACCGAGCCTTCCGCTTGGCACCGTACCACTCGCCCACTTTATAGTTCGATCATGCCCCTCCAACACAACCTAGATTTTAACCCATATTTTTACACTTGGCATATTTTATTGATTGTGAGACTATATAGGCGCCTCAGCCTCGTTCCTACTTTTTTATTCCGTCGGCGACTGTCTTATCTATTCACATTCTCGATCTCTGAGCCCATTATCACGACTTACCATTCCCCTAGCGACATAACCCCGCTTTGGGGGCCAACAGCTATCCGTCGGAGTCAAAACTCTAGGTTTCCCAATATCCCATCCTAATATCCAATGAAGCCCCCGGGCCTGTTCATATCTACGTTCTCGCACTTCATGGATCCGGAACTATGAGCTTCTTCCGCAAAAAACCGGGTTTACCCCCAGCCGGACGTTCTAAACAAGCCAGTTCACCATCTGAAAAGCAGCAACTGAGTGCACAGAACTTTTTGCAAGGTTAGCAATTAACCTGTCTCTGGGGAATTATAGCCTCTATATTTGTTTGTCGGCTTTACTAATAGATTCTAGGTCTAGAGTTGCTAGATGCCGAGTTTGAGAAGTCAGAACTTCTCTGCGCCCTGACACCCATCAGGATCATGTCCACCGGCGGCTTCCTCGCAATCGCCTACTTCAAAAACCGCGAGTCTACAGTCGATCTAGACTATTGCCTAGACCCAGAGCTGTTCGATAACGAGGATGTCAAAGAGGATATCCGCATCGCAGCCGAAGCCGTGGCAAACCAACTCGTCTTCCCGTCAAGTTGGTTTAACGACGATATGACCATATTCGCAAGCCGTTCAATCCGGCCGAAACTATTCCAAGATTCCTTGGACCAAGATGTCGTGTTATGGCAGGGGAAGCGGCTAAAAGTCTATGCCGTCCAGTTTGAGTGGGCGCTAGAGAGAAAAATAAGACGATTGTCCTACGCTTCGTCTGGACGAAGCTATAGCTCTGATATTAGCGATGCGGTCGCTATTCTTCATTTGCTAGTGGAGCGAAATGGTGACAGGCCGCTGGATCGTGAGCATATAAGGCAGTTGAACCGTAACGGGTTTGACGTGTTGCCCGACGAGCACACTTTAGATGTGATTGAGCATATATATCGACAGATGTTCAACAAAGGCGTCTTCGATGAAAGGTAACGTTAGAGATCTAGTAGGCTTCGGTTCGGGAGTCTAGTTTTGCGGGGTTATGCTTGTGGATAGATTTGATGCCAAAGACGTGCTTTGAGGACGACCCAAATTCTTCTCTAAGGCTGCCATGTCTCATGGCAGCATTCATGTAGACTCTCTGTCATCAGACTGTCCGTAGATCCCCCTCAAAAGCAATGATATTCCTGGCTGCAAATCGTGGGCCTGTTCCTCCTTCTGCAATACGAAGCTCGTCCTCCAGCGCTGGCACTCTACCAGCCCATGCCGGCATAATCTCTGGCACAAACGGCGCTGGTGTCCCATCATCCTCCCTCTCCACCCACCGCTTACCCCCTCTCCTCAATCCCAACTCTAGCCTCCAATTGAACGCATCCACCATCGCCTCCATCAGCGAAGCCAGTACCGCATACCTCACCGGATCTGGATCCCTCGGGTCCGGGATTCCCTCCAACGCCCAGTGAGCCTCAGGGCGCCGCCAGAAGTACTGCGTCTCGGAGCCTATGGCGGGTCCATCGCACGCGCACATCGCTTCATAGATGCGGTAGAACGATGCAACCGGCGAGTCACGCGCACGAAACAGCGGCACGAGCCGAATCTGCGGAATGAGCGGGTTTCGGGTATCGAAGAGCTTGGGGTCGTGGGCGAAGGCCTGTGGGCGAGGCAGGGGAAGGGGGTGCTGGAGGCGCCAGGGGTATGGCCAAAGCAGGCGCAGGAGATCCCAGTAGGGGTGTGCGGATACCATGCGCAAGATGCGCCAGGTTAATGGAAAGTCTATGCCATTGGGGAGACCGACGAAGTTCATTGTGGCTGGGTGGACTTCTTGGAGGCACTTTTGGTGGCTGGGAGTTGCGCTCTGGGTGAGTGGCTGGTTTGCGCAACGGGTGGTATCGTGGTGTATGGTGTGTGGAATAGCATAACGCTAGTTATAATCAAACATAATAGATCGAACCGGGTACATTTTTACAGAGAATGAGAGTTGAATGTTTGACAGTTCGTGCTTCTGATGGGGCTTCAAGCTGGAGAGGCTAACGATGACTAAGCAGGGTCCATTGTGGATGTAACTATGGAAATTGGGCAATTGACCGAGCAGATCATCGTAGGGATAAGGGACTAACCTAGCCCCGGCCCCAAATATATGTGGAGGCATCAAACTCAGGGCCGTTGATATCAACGGCGTAGACTACCTACAGAAATTCGTGCACGCGAGGCTGTGAAAATCAACTATAGAACTACTGTAAAAATGGTATGAGTTCGTGCCAGGAGATAGCTGAAGGCGTCATATCATCGCCACCGGTTTTGCCGCCGCCTTACTGTCCCCTCGGTGTCGAATCCCCACCTAAAAGGATCTACGCCATTTGGAGTGCCATCAACGACGTCTCACTCAGACAAACATTACAACGACAACTTTGATGCGAGCCCCCCTAACGAGGTCCAGGCCGTATGCCCAGTGGCCGCCGTGTAATATATATTCGCATTCAAAACAGCTTATGCGGGTCTACGCAGAAAAACTAACCTAATGTCTCGTAGTAATCGATCGGATACCCCAGCGATGCACACTGCGGCCCATCATCGATATAATGGACATCCCTCCCCCCCAACTGCAACAGCCTCACCTCATCACCATCCTGCGTTAACTCCCTCCACGCCCCAAACTCCTCCACTTGTCCCAGAGTCTGCACATATCCCCTCGCAATCAAATACCCAGTATCCGGATTAGGGTCCTGCGTCCGTGCAAACGACGTCCAGTAATCCACCACCAGCTGTGCGAAAGGCACATCGCCCCCATCCCGATCGACGAGGCCGTCATGCAGAATGTTTCCGAGGACGAACTGAAGCTCTCCCGCATGACACTTGTAGTACTCAACATTAGCATCGCCTGACGGGTGTTCCGCAGTTATAGGGGCACGACACTCGTCTCCCCCGAAGCCGACGGGCTGGTAGGTGCGGTTGAAAGTAAACGCGTAGGCTTTGGGGAACACGCCATGTTTCAAAGCTGAGGCCACCATTGCTTGCTCACCGCAACGCAGGGCGGCGTCGGTGACGATGCGGGAGGTGATGTTGAAAATATTCTCCGTAGCGTTTGCGCCAGGAGGGAGGGGAAAGATGCCAGGCGCGGCGGCGGCGGTCGTGTTTAAACCGAGGGCGGCACCAAGGCCGAGGATGGCTTTGGTGGGGTCGGTAGTTGGAAGATAGAGGCCGAGAACGGCAAGTTCGTCACGGTTGCCACCGTTCATGACGGGGACATGGGCAGCATATCCGCCGCCAGTGACTTCGAGGCGGGGGGTGGTGAGATAAGTTCCGTCGACGACGGGGTAGCTAGGGAGATTAGCTTTGAAAGAAGCGCATAGGGGTGGACGTACTTTGCAACTGCTGCCAGGTTGTTAAGTTCAATGGGATCATAGGCGCGAAGACAGACCAGTTGATCAGTAGCTTCCGAGCAGCTAGTTTCGTTGAGAACAGCAGCACCAACAGTGCTTGATACTTGCTCTATGGTTTGTAGTTCTGAGTATGGACCGTTTGCAAGGGCTCCTACTGGGTTCGACTGCATAATCCCGGCCGCGAAGAGACCTTCAGCCTTGGGAGATGCTAACAACGCACGAACTAATGATGCGCCGGCAGAGGACCCAAAGACTGTGATCCGGGAGGGGTCGCCTCCAAACGCCCTTACATTCCGCTTCACCCATTCTAATGCAGTGATGGCATCTTGAATACCGTAATTCCCGTTGGTCACTCCGTCATCGAGGGCCAAGAAGCCGAGATTCGCCATCCGGTAGTTGATCGACACAACAACCACGTCGCCTCGAGACGCCATGTTCCCGAGATCGTCGACGCTCGCTGATCCGCCTACAAATCCGCCGCCAACCATATAGAACATGACAGCTTTCAGTTTCTTCGTCGTCACCGCAGACTTCTGTGATGGTAGATACGGAGTCCAGACATTCAAGAATAGGCAGTCTTCACTTCCTACTCCAGGGGCCTGCACGCACTGAGCACCAGACTCGAGGCTCTCCTCACTCACCTCTCCATCATAGACCGTAGAGTAGCCGAATCGCTCTGGTTGTGGCGCAAAGCGGACTCCGAAGAAGCGCCAATTGTAGAAGTCCCGATACCCAGTAAGTGTCTGCTTCCCAACTTTCTGCTCCACCTGGAACCGCGCAGAGGTGTCCGCGAAGGTGGAGCTGGGGATTGGGGCACTCTGAGTGCACAGAGCAGGAAGCTTCTGGGAGCATGTTACGAGTTTCGTTTTTCCTTGGGCATCAATAGCTCGACACTTTTGGCCATCGCTTGCTACCCAGAACAACTGGCTTTTGTCATAGTTGCCTTGGTAGACCTGATAGTCAAGACTTTTGTCTAGCCCGAGGCCAAAATCTTGTGCCTCCGGGTTCCATAATGTTTCCCCGAAGCCAGTGCACCGTTTTGCGGCATCCTTTTGGCAAAACGCAGTGTTCACAAGAAGTGCGCCGGTTGTCTGAGTAGTTTGGCTAGCTTGGGATTCTTGTCAGAACTGGTGCGCAATTGGGGTTTTACACATACAGTATAAGTCATTGTCCGACAGGATCGTCACATCTAATCCAAGTGCCAACAGATTCGGCACAGCACAGGCAGCAAGGCGGGCTACAGAGAGCAATGCGCTGACTTTGACGAAACTCATGGTAGCTGGCGTCTTACATTTAAACAGGGCGTACCAGGCACATTATATATTATTCCGCGTCCTCCCCGGGAGCCCGGCCGAAACTACCCATCCCGCCATCATACACGTGGAGACGGTTTAAGCATATTAACTACATGTTTGGCAGGAAATATGGGACAGGGTTTTCAATCCTCACAAACGCCACTGCCGATCCACGGTTGTCTTTCGGTCCGTCAGAGCCTGAAGTATTTAATGGGGAAGAGGGTGGAGATAGAGGGTGGAGACGTTGAGCGTGGAGAAATACCCATCCGCGGCGTGGAAGCTCCGAATGCCCAATAGCAATTTCCCAGCTCAATTTAAAGCTAAGCGCTAGTAGAGAGTGGTGGAAGGTCTGAGGCCGCGCTATTCGAAGAAACAGTCTTCGAATGAGGGGTAGACGCATTTTACAAGTTCATAGCGCTACTTAAGAGTTCGTAGGTGTCCCAATACGCTCATCTCTTTCGCTAGTATTCGTTCGATTGCTTTATTATCCCAACCGCTTCACTAGGTTTAGCTCTCTATTCCAGTCATGAGGATCCTAGGCGACACTTCAAACAGTTCAAGATCTACAAGAAGTGGCTCGCGAGTTGATTGCACTGCAAACGGACAGATAACAAAGATCTAACTTGCCTATTTCCCACCCATTGTGATAGACGCAGGCGAACATTAGAGAGGGAGATGTAGTGCGCTCCACACCTCACGCGAATCCAACAGAACAACAAGCCAGACAGCCCCTTAAGCTCCTTTCTCAGGCCACCCCACAAGCGAAAACCACCCCCCCTTATAACTCAAATAACTCCTCTTCTCCCAGCGGCACAGTGGCGCAGTGGTAGAACCACTGTCAGGACAATCTGGCCAGCGGAGGAAATGAATAGAGGGGGGTTATGGATTCGAGTCCTGGCACAGAACTCAATAAAAAACAGTGTTCGGCACAGATCGTAG
>KV455114.1:0-31868 GCA_001662575.1 Pseudogymnoascus sp. 23342-1-I1
ATTATAGCTATTTAAAGTCGTTAAGTCTTTACTCTAAAATGGCACTAAGTCGTAGTTAGTAGTGTGTTAGTAGTTCTTTTAAGTCGTTTAGGTATAGGATATTATTTATAAACAGCTATCCCTAGTAGGTGTGATCTTTTTTATATAATGTAAGGACATAAGGCACTATATTATAAGAAGTTACATATAGGAGTACAAGTTAGATAAGAGTTAGTGTAATCCTATAGGTCTACTATAAAGGATATAAAAAAGATAAAGGGGGAGCTTATAGCTTCCTACCCCTTTAATATCCATAAGAGGTCTAACTTAGCTAATCCTTAGCTTATTACTTATTACCTAACCTGTAACCCCTCCGTATTAACCCTAACTAAGGAGGCATCCTTATAGAAAGTTATAAACGTATTCTTACCTTAGTATAACTTATAATACTTAGTCTATGTAATGTGTCTTCTATTAAGGTTACTAAATACCTTCTTAAGGAGTTAAATGATTTCTTCTATAGACTAGAGCATGTTTAGTAATATAAGTTAAAGCTTTAAGTTAACATAATAAACTATAAGTCCTCTTAGTTTACTTTAAAGATAGCTTATCTACATCTTATCATTTAGGAAGTAGTTAATGTTAGCTTCTAGCTTAAGTTAGATCTTTATAACCTAGTCTTTAAAAGCTAGTTTAATCCTATCTATAAGGATAGGAGGATCTAGAATGTAAGTAGATAGGTAAGGTCTTTTATTATAAGTAAGGGCTATGTTCTTAAGATATCTCTAAACGCTTTATAGTGTAGTGATCTTTTTATCCTTATCTTAGATTTCTTCTTAGAGCTATAGAATAGCATCCTTTTACTCTTTAGTAGTAGCCTTAGAAGCTTAACTAATAATAAGGTAGTCCTTTATAATAGCTTTTAACATAAACTAAGTATATTCTTAGCTACTAGGTAGTAGCTATTAGAATTTAATATAAGTGTTAACATTCTAAATCCTTATCTAGTAGCTATTTAATAGTATAGACTAGCATCTTTCTTAGGCTATTTTACCTATTCTCTTAAAATCTTCTTAAGCTTTAAGGAAGTTATCTTAAAGTTCATCTCTCTTCTTAGACTTATCTACTAAGGTTGTTTTTTTGTTTATAAGCTTATAGTCTTCTAGGTTTTAGCTAGCTATCTTAGCTTTTTCTTTAGTAGTGTATGCTATAGTAGCTTTGCTATTCTTTTTATATTTAGTAGATTAGACTCATATTGCTAAAGGCCTTATTACGTAGTTTGTTAACTATAAGAGCTACTTAAGAGGAGTGCACTTCCCTTATAGCTATATTCTTAATGTAAGGACATAGGGCACTATATTATAAGAAGTTACATATAAGAGTACAAGTTAGATAGGAGTTAGTGTAATCCTATAAGTCTACTACGAAAGATACAAAAAAGATAAAGGGGGAGCTACGTTTAAGCAATCCCCTTTATACCTAAAACAGGTCTAACTTAGATAGCTGCCTTAGTACCTTACATGTAACTTATAACACATCTATAACAACCTTAAGTAAGGAGACATCCTTACATTAATAAAGCGTTATGAAAGGTCTAATCTATGAAGCTAGTGATGTTCTATTAAGCTAACTACCATAAGAGCTAACTTAAGGTTTCTACCTCTATAAGGTCCTAGAATCAACTTTAGGAATAAGTGTAAGCTTTCTAAAGAGTAGAATTTAGTTTTAATATTAGAGGAAGGTTTAGCTTATAGAGTAAAAAGAAAGGTAAGATTTAATCTTATATTATAATGGTCATAGAGGTCATGATGCTAGTCTAGGAAAAGTAAGCTAGATTAAATCTAAAGAGAGAAGGAGAAGAAAAGGAAGGTAGTAAGGCTATTCCTTGTTATATATAGCTATGCACTTAGTGGTTCTCTATAACCTTAGTAGCTACTATAGCTATCTATTACTATAGTTACTAGTAGCTATAAGCTATAATTATAACATTATAAGCAGTCTAGGCTAAGTCCTTAGAAACGTTAACAGACTAGTAGTAAAGAGGGAAGGGCATTATAAACTAAATAAGTATAAGGCAGCCTATTACGTAAGGCTACCTTAAACTTAAGGGCTGCCTAGTAGTAACTAGTAGTAGAGCCACTAGGGCTTAGTAAGCTAGGGTATAAGGGAACGTAGGATATAAGGAGCTAGAGGCCTTAAAAGGAGGCCCCTAGCTAATTGTTATAGGTAGGAAGGTCAAGTAGTAGAATTAGGGGTAGGACGCTTATAACGTAAGGCAGCCTTATAGATAAGGCTACTATAAGAGGCTACGTAAGCTAAGTAGTAAAGGAAGGCTACATAAGCTAGCACTAGAGCTAGTGCTATGTTAGAACTAACCTACTTAAGGAATAGATAGTAGATAAAGAAGCTAAGCCCCTTATAGTAAAGGGCTTAGAGTTTAGCTTATTAAATACTAAATTAGTTACTACTACCTTAGTTACTTACGTTATTCATTAAACCCTTACATTTTAAACTCTCTTCTTAACTAAAGGATAGCCTAATAACTTAAGGCTAGTACTATAGATATACTATTTAAAGGGGTAAGGACTTAGTTACACTTATAGAACTAGGACACCACCTAGACTACCTATAATAGCACTAACCTAGAGTTAACACTAGCTAGGGTCTAGTAGGTAGTAGACTCCTAATAGTAAGAGGCCTAGTTTATAAGTAATAACAACGACAGCTTAGACCTTACTAACCTACCCTTAGATAAGGAGGAGCCCTAGGAGGTATGTCTATTAACTAAGGCTACGTTAAGCTTAAAGGAATAACTAAAAGAAGGGTAATAGGTGTTAGCATAACTTAAGTAACAAGTCTAAGAGGCTAGAGACCTAAAATGACGCATAGTAGAGGCTTATATCATTAAACTTAAAGTCTAAGAAGAACATAAGAGAGCTCTTAAGAGGGAGCTACGTGAACTCCTAGGTGTAACTACCTAAGAGGGGCCCTAAAGGCACCTAGGTAGTAAGGATGCCTAAGTAAGGAAAGCACCTAGCTATGCTAACAACCTTAGTAGCGTTAGGGGCAAGCTAGCTATAGATTAACTAGAGAAGGTATAAAAGACACTATAGCTTTATAATCTACTTACGTTTAATAAGAAGAACATTAGAGAAGCCTAGGCGTTTATTATAGGTATAGACTACTAGCTACATATAGACGTAAGGGCTTACTACCTAATAGACTAAGACAAGATTAATTTCTATGTTATGTCCTTTATAGCTAGGCTAGCTATAAAGTAAGAACGTTATAAGTAATAAGAAGGACTAGGGAATACAACCTAGGTATAGTTTAAGGTCTAGATTATAGACTTAATTATAGACCTAGCTAACTAGAACTTTAATGCTATCACGTTATATAACTTAGTAAAGTAAGAAGAGGGATAGTTAGCTAAAGACTTCATGGCCTACCTTAACACGTTAAAGCTAGAACTCTATATTAACGGTAAGAAGTAATAGAGAGATAACCTTTATGTAAAGCTATAAAAGGATGTCTAGCAAGACCTCTTATAATAAGACGAGGTCCTAACGACTAGATAGGGCCTTTTGTCACTAGTAACCTAGATTAAGAATAGCTATCACCTTACTAACTAGTAAGTAAGGTAGAGGAAGATAGATAGCTATACTAAGATAGTTAGGGTAGAACTAGGGCTAGGTTAGGAACCCTAGATAAGCGTAAGGAATAAAGGCTAAGAGGCCCTAGGTTAAGAGACCTAGAGGGAAGGCCTAGCCACTAGCTTAAACTATACACTAGTAGGGAGCTAACTTAATTAATAAGGGAATAAGTGCTATAGCTATAAGTTAAAGGACTACTATCTAATATAGTACCTTAAGGTAGTATGTTATAACTATAACAAGAAAGGGCACATATCCCTAGACTACCTAGAGTTAGTAGGAAAAGGGGGGTCTTAGTGATAATATCTACTACCCTAAGGCGCTAGGATAACATAGGGGTAGACTATAAGTAATGATAGTTAGTTATACTAGTTATAGTTATAATAGTAGACAAGAGCGAAAGGATAGAGAGGGCCCTCATTAATAGTAGTGCTAAAGAGAACTACATATGCTAGACCCTTGTTATAGAATGTAGATAGTAGCTATAAGGGGGCCTAGAAGGGGGGCTGTTAACCTTAGAAGGGAAGGAGATCTAGACATATAGTGCTTATAAACTTAAGATTAAGGTTACTAATAGTAAAGGAGACGCTAGGGCAGCCTGCTACTAGTTTATAGCATGTGCATTTAAAGGCTTAGATGTAAACATTATCTTAGGATACCCTTAGCTTATAAAGACTAACCTAACCATTAGGTATAAGGGGGGGACTTAGTAATTCCTAAAGAGCTATAGTAGCGTTAAGGAAGTAGGCCCTAAAGAATTCTACAAGGTGGCTAAGGAGGTAAGTAAGGGCTATAATATGTTATTAAACTAAGGTTTTAAGTAATAACACATTAGAGCTATTACTATAAAGCTAGTGATTAACTTAAGTAACCTAGTAGCAACCTACCTTCCCTTATACTACTAATAACACGCTAACATCTTTAACGCTAAAAGGGCTAGCCTACTCCCTAAGTACTACCTTATAAAACATAAGATTAAGTTAATAAAGGGGAAAGAACTACTATAGAGCCTAGTCTACCCCCTAGGGGAGCCTAAACTAGAGACGCTCTATAAATACCTAGACGTAAGCCTAAAGAAGGGGTAGATCTAGCGATTTATAAGCCTAGCTAGTGCTATAATGTTCTTTATACTTAAGAAAGACAGGGGGCTATAGTTATACATTAATTACCATAGACTAAACGTGGTTATAATCTATAACTAGACCTTACTTCTACTAATTAGCAAGATGTTAGATAGATTATAAAGGTTTAAGGTATTTATAAAGCTAGACCTTAAAGACACATACTACTAAATCTAAATACATAGTAGTAATGAATAGAAGATAGCTTTCTATACCTACTATAGCTACTTTAAATATTTAGTAATGCTATTTAGCCTCTCTAACGTGCTAGTGACGTTCTAGGCCTATATTAACTAAGTGCTAATTAGGCTTGTTAACGTAACTTACATAGTTTACCTTAACGATATACTTATCTTCTCTAAGGACCTAACCTATTACTAGGATGTAGTAGAGGAGGTCCTTAATAAGTTACATATACATTAGCTATATGCTAACCTTAAGAAGTACGTTTTTAACACTAATAACGTTAAGTTCCTAGGATTTATCATAAGGCCTTAGGGGATTAGCATAGACTTTACTTAAGTTATAACTATCTAAGAGTAGCTAGTTCCCTAGTCTATTAAAGACATCTAGGTGTTCCTAGGGTTTACTAACTTCTACTAACATTTTATAAAGGGTTACTTAAGGGTAGTAAGGTTAATTACAAACCTACTTAAGACGATAGGGGTTGATAAAAGTAAGGCCTTTACTATAACCCCTAAGGCTATAATAGCATTTAACATGCTATAAGACTAGTTTATAAGTGCCCTAATGCTACGCTACTATAATCTAAAGTAAGAGACCTAGGTAAAGATAGACGTGTTAGGGTATACTATCTCTAGAATACTCTCCTAGCTTTTTAACAAAGCATCTAAGGGGTGCTAGCACCTAGTTACCTTTTCTCCTAAAAGCTTACACTAGTAGAGCTTTAGTATAATACTTATAACAAGGAACTTATAGCTATTATCCTAGCTATAAACCATTAAGGCTAGTACCTACATAAAGTAGCAAGACTAGTATGTATATAAACTAACTATAATAACCTTTAATACTTTATAACTAAGCGGAGCCTTAACGAATAGCAAGCCTAGTAGGTAGAATTACTAGCTAGGTATAATTTCTACATTAAGTACTAACTAGGAAAGGCTAACCTAGTAGACAGCCTATTAAGAAAGCTAGACTACTAACCTATAAGTAATAACAATAATGTACACTACCTTCTAGGTTTACATTTCTACCTTTATAAAGGCTTAACTAAGGACGACCTATAGGCGCTATAAGGTAACCTAGCTATAAAGCCTAACGTAAGAGTAATAACGTAGAGGGGCACTAAAGCTCTAACTACTATAAGGATAGTAGGACCCCTTACTACTAAAAAAACAGCTTATTATAAGGCTAACAGGGGCCTATAAGCCTAGGAGGAAGGAGGGGAATAGTGGTGTAAGGGAGTCTATAAGGTTAGTAACGTAAACTCCCTTACTAAAGGCACCTTGCCCTAGCTAGGTAAAGGTAGGATAGTAGCACTAGACTATAAGTAACTTACTAAGACGCCTATAAGAGGTGTCTTACTAAAGCATAGCAAGGCTATTAAAATGGTAGCGTAGGAGTAAGGAACAAGGCTCCTTATAGCTTCTATAAGAGAGGCCCTCCTAGAACTCTAAAGCTAGGACAAGTTCATTACTAGGAAGGCCTACTAGGGGGTCTTAGAGAATAATAGTAGTAAGAACTATAAGATAGCGCTCTAAAGCATAGGGAACGACAGACTCCTATAAAGGAGGAGCCTAATCTACGTTCTAAACTCTCTTACTATAAGAGTAGAGCTCCTAGCTACATATTATAACAACTTATATATAGGCTACTTTAGGTTTATATAAACTTAAGAGCTACTCTAGTAGAAATACTACTAGCTAGGTATGTAATAAGACGTGAAGAACTACCTCTAAACCTATAAAGTGTGCTAGTAGATAAAGACAAAGAGACATTTATTATATAAAGAGCTTATGCCATTCTTACTACTAATAACGCTATAAAAGGAACTAATGATAGACTTTATCATTAGACTACCCTTAAGCTAGTTCTAAGGCTAGGTGTATAACTCTATCTTAGTAGTTATAAATCGATTTATAAAGATAGCTTATTATATCCTAGTAACTATAACTATTAAGGTAGCTAAGCTTGTAGAGGTTTTTATTAACATAATCTTTAAGGATTATAAGATACTTATAGGTATTACCTTAGACTAGGGCTTATAGTTTACTAGCTCCTTCTAGGGAAGCTTTATGTTCTACCTAAAGGTGTAGTAATAGCTTAACACTACGTTTTAACCATAAACTAACGGTTAGACTAAGTAGTAAAACTAAACCCTAGAGTAATACCTTTAGTGTTATTATAATTATACCTAGGGCGACTAGGCTAAGAAGCTAGCTCTTATAGAATTCTTATATAATAACTTAACATATAAGATAACTAGCTACTTACCGTTCTACCTCTTATATAGTTACTAACTTATAATAGACATGTCCTTCGCTAACCCTTAATAATAAAACAGCTTAGTAATAGTATAGGTAGAGATACTCTAGAGGGAATAAGAAGAACTACATGCTACCCTTTAATGTGCTATTAAAGCCTATAAGAAATACTACAACTAGAAGTACACACTAGTGCGCTTTTAAGTTAAAGACTAAGTCATGCTAGTAGCAAGAAACCTTTACTAGTTATAACTAAACTAGAAGCTAGCTAATAAATACTTAGGGCCTTTCTAGGTAAAGGAGGTAATAAGGTCCTATAGGTAGTCTTACTACCTATCCTTACCTAATGGCTATTAAATCTATAATGTATTTTACGTCTCCCTCCTAGAGCCTTACTACGCTTATACTATAATTATTCTAGTAGTAGTAATACCTATTAAGAACTATAACGAGTAAGAGGTAGAGGCTATCTAGATGTATAAGGACATAAGAGGCGTTTAACGCTATCTTGTCTAATAGAAGGGCTACTTGCTTATAAATAACATATAAGAGCTAATAGAAAACCTTACTAATACAAGAGGGATACTTAAAGCATACTATATAGGCGTGCTATAGCCTATATGTAAGTAGTAACACCTAGGAGGCTAGGGTAGGCATATAAGTTATAACTAACTTATGTTATACTTAACCCCATCTATGCTAAGGTAGTTAGGGGAGAATAGGGGTAGACGCTTAAGTTATAACTAACCTGTTCCACCCTTACTACTTTTAATAAGGACGTTCTAGTAAACCCTAGGGTGGTACTATATAAGTAAGGCTAGAAAATTAACGCTATAAGGGTATAAGGGCATATAGCTAACGTAATAGCCACAACTAGCTACATAATCACACTAGGGGAATAATAGGTAAAAGATAAGGAAAAGACAATTACATTATAAGCCTAAAGGCTAAACAAAGTCTAAGCTTAAAGGTAGAAGGATAACAACTACACCTATAGGTAAGAATAAGACTATGCCCCTTAGGTACTAAGGTAGGAAAAGATAATAACTATACTTATAAGTAAAAAGATAACCACGCCCCTTAGGCACTAGGATGCTACTAATAAACGCTAAAAAAAGACTACTTATAAACGTATAACCTAGACTTATAAGCACTAAGCACTAGGGTATAAGGATAATAACAATAACAAGAGTAGCGCTAACGGCTATATAGTAGGCTATAGCTGTCCCTAACCTTACTTCTACTTCCTCTTACCCTCCTTCTCCCTCTTTATCTCTTTTTCCTTAGCCTAGCTAGCTAAGAGGGCCTTGCTAAAGTTAGCTATGTACTATTAAGGGGGGGGACTTACCTTAATACGTAATAGCGTAAAGAGGGTTGCCTCCTAGCTATAGAGGAGAGCGGCACTAGTCTCTATAAGGGAGGGGGTAATAGAGGTAGCTATATAAATGTTAATAAGGAGGGTGTTCGTAGTAGTAACGACTTATGCTTAAGGGTGACCTTAGTAGCACTAGTAGTAATGTTATAGTTATAATAGTTATTTACTATTTCTATAACTACTACTACTATAAAGGGGGGGACCTAAAGACATCTAGCTTAGTTAGTAAAGGATAAGTAGCTTAAAGACGTTATAAGGGGGGAATAGATCTTACTAAAAGGCACTTATCCTTTAACTACATATAGTAGGTACACTTAGTATGTATAAGGGGGAACATGTACTCTAACATAGCCTCTTACTTAAGCCTCTTTATATAGTAAAGGTAGCACTTATGCTAGAGGTAGTAGTGCTACCACCTAGGGTCATTACTAGAGTAGTAATAGGGATGTGTGTAACCTATATCCTTCTCCCTCTCCTTCTCTTTCCCCTTCTTCTCCTCCTTCTCCTTCTTCCTCCCCTTCCTTACCACCCTTTCCTCCTCTAAATTAAAGTACATGTCCTCCTCCTCTAAGGACTTAGAGGGCATAAAGAGGGTAAGGGGGCCTATAAAGGATAAGATAATAGGGCTATAGTAGGACAAGGTAGGGGAGGTAGGGGACAGGACAAGGGAGGCAAGTGCTATAAGGGAGGACGCCATAAGGACTATAGGAATAACGACAAGAGGCGTAATAGAGGCTATAAAGGGGGCTGTAGGCGTAGTAAGGGAGGTAATAGTAGAGGCCATAGAGGGGGCTATAGGCGTGGTAGGGGAGGCGACAGCAGAGGCTATAAAGGGGGCCATAGGCATAGTAGGGGAGGCGATAACAACTATAAGGACTATGGCTATAAAGGAGGGAGCGCTAAGGGGATCTATCTAGAAGTTAGTAAGGGTCTTACAAGCTAAGAGAGGAAGGAAACAAGTCCCTAAGTAGGGCTATAGAAGGGCTACTACTAAAGGACTAAGACATAAGAAGCTAAATAGAAGAGAAACCTACTAAGGTAAGTCTAAAGGTAGAAGGAGACATAAGGGTAACAGGATAGCAATAAGGTAAGGGTAGTAAGGGTAGTAAGGGTAGTAAGGGTAAAGAACGTAGTCTAGCTAAAGGGAGCTCTAAGACACGTTAAAACGTGAAACATAACTAAGATAAAAGGAAAACAAGAGACTTACTTAACGTAGCCATAAAGGCTAGCATAGGGGTTAATGCCCTAGGGGTAACAGAATTAGTATTACTATTATTAATAATAAGGAGGGTTAAGTTAGAGCTAGCTATAGTAGAGCTTTAAGGGGGGGGTTAAGGAAATAAAGGGAATTAAAGAAAAGAAGGGGCACTAAAGGAAAAGCATAGCTCTTATACCTAAACACCTCCTTTGTAAGCGTTATTATATAACCTACCTAATAACTAACTATAAGCATATACCCTAGGCTACTATAAGCTTCTTAGCACTAACCTATAAGTAGCCCTAATAGTCTTTGTTAACTTACTAATTCTAGCTACAAAGCGATAGATTTAAAGAAAAGGCTTAAAGAAACCTATTAGCATAGGTTATGTAAAGGAGTAGAAGTAGCGCTAGTTAGTAAAGCTAAGTAGAGTAGGCAGGGCTATAAGGAGAGTATAAGGTAGTAAGCCTTAAAGAATGTAAAGAAGAGGCCCCTAGGGACTTAAGCCTAAGGGGGGGGGTAATGTTATAAGTAAGAAGGTTAAGAGGTAGAATTAGGGGCAAGATGCCTATGATGTAAGGCGGCCTTATAGATAAGGCTACTATAAGAGGCTATGTAAGCTAAGTAATAAGGGAAGGCTATGTAAGCTAGCGCTAGAGCTAGCTCTATGTTAGAACTAACTTACTTAAGGAATAAGCTATAAATAAAGAAGCTAAGCCCCTTATACTAAGGGGCTTAGAGTTTAGCTTGTTAAATACTAAATTAATTACTACTACCTTAGTTACTTATGTTATCCATTAAACCCTTATAGATAAGGCTACTATAAGAGGCTACATAAGCTAAGTAGTAAGGGAAGGCCACATAAGCTAGCGCTAGAGCTAGCGCTATGTTAAAACCAACCTACCTAAGGAATAAATAGTAAATAAAGAAGCTAAGCCCCTTATAGTAAGGGGCTTAGAGTTTAGCTTGTTAAATACTAAATTAGTTGCTACTACCTTAGTTACTTACGTTATCCATTAAACCCTTATACTAATAGTTGCTATATGTACGTAAACCTATAGTGCTTATAGAATACTATACTTTCCTACCTTCTAACCTAGTTCCCTAGACTCTTATAAGACCTAAGGGACTACGCTTTATAATAGGTTAAGCAAGTAGTATATTAGCTACCTTAAAGTTAGGAGTAGAACTATAAAGTAGGCTACTAACAACTACATTTAATATAAACTTAACGTAGTAAAGAATTAAAGGAATTAGGACTACTAATACTAATAGTTACGTTAGGTAGAGGCATAATAAAATGGTTAGAGCTTTTATATAATATATAAAAGCATAAAAAGCATATAATTACATAGACCACTAGAGGAAGAATTTCTATAAGCTGCTATAGGAGGAAGTTACATAGACTGCTATAGGAAGATAGAAACTTTTAGTGGTCCCTTATCACAAGTCACGTGTTAGCATAGTTTGATAACTACTATAGTATATTATAAACAAGTAGAGCGTTACTCGCTTCGCTTGTAAAAAGCCTACTATATAATAGGTTCACCTCTGTTATGTTAATACTATCTTTATTATTTAGTAATAAATGGCTGCCTATTAAACAGGCTTTGCCTGTTTAAATAGGCTAGGGTCCATAAGTCATAGGTTCGCTCTGCTTACTTTAATGTCTATTTATGTATTTCCATGTATGGAATACATAGTGTAGTGTGTTAAAGGTTAGTGGTCCCTTATCGGCGGTCATGTGTCAGCACATTAAGATAACTGCTGTAGTATATTATAGATAGATTGAACGGCGCTTGTGTTGTAAACGGGAGGAGGCGGCGGGGATTTTCTTCTAGAGTGGGGCGGTCATTAGCGCCCGTCAGCTTGGACCCTTGGAACTCACCAGGAGCGGCATGGTGATGAAAATTAATATGGACCGAACCGTTGATGATGCCGGCCTGCAAGCCGGATTTGGCGTCACCAAAGGATATCGGGGGTTCCATCACACTAGAGTGGTGTTGCGACCAGGAATTGACAACAGCTGAGCGTGTTGATGTCGTTCGTTAACATTTAGCGGGGGCAGCTATCATTCCAGTCAATGCCGCCAACAAAAGTGCAGTAGCGTGATACTGGAATCAACAATTGTTTTAGTGAGCAATTTTAGCCTATTCCAATGTAACCACTGGTAGGTCATTGATTGCTTGGTGAGTTATGCACTGGAGCAGCCAGGCCATCACTTACCCCGGCGGGGTTGTACTTGTTGGCCAATCGACGGACCCGTCCAGTAGCCACCATCACGAGTGATCGCTTTCTCATGGGCTGGCGCTTACACTCCAGCTCGCTCCTCGAGATGGGGCGAACCCTCCATTGGACTAGAGGTAACCGGGTGGGGCCCAGCCGCAAACACCTCGAGGGATCACAACCCGCCAGTAATGTACTCTTGATCAAGGACGATAGTCTTGATGTTGATAGCCAGCTAGTGGTGTTTAAACCGACATCTTTTACAGGCAGTAGGCCAAAGAGGAGTCGACATTGAAATCAAAACAGCACTCTTCACTATGACATTTCATTTTATGGCCGATGCCTTGCGTATTTTGAGAGCGTGTAGAACAATCAATAATTCCGCTATGTTTCGTGATAGAACTGGCTGGTTGGTGTCATGCGGGGCGGTTCTTTTGGCGTGCACAGGCTTCAATCTCAAGACATGATGATATAGCTAGCACTCACCAACCCGCGAATGAGACTGATGGTAATTTGAAAATAAGAATCAAAAATAGAACATACTTTGAGCGCAATCAGTGTCTCTTAAGTCCAGTATATTCCTGTACATGTCATAATCCGCTTATTGCATTAGAAAAGTTCAACCCTCAAGTCATTTCTGTGATGTACGCATATGCATTCTATAATCACATATTGCCGCATACCATTCGTGACACCGGTCCAGCTCTTCGATGCAATAGAATAGATAGAACTTGCTAATAGAGGTCTGTTACGTAGAGGTTGCAAGCGGGATGCGGCGCTTGGGGACTTAAGAGTATCATCATAATTCATGGCTCGCAACAACCTCTACTATAAGGTAAATTGTAGTTCTATTCATGTAAATTACCCCTCTTTATCTTACTATCCTTTCCATCTAAACATGCTAGCTAGCGTTAGCAACCTTAAGTCGTTGCTGTCGAGCCAAAGGCAGTGGGAGAAGCCGAGGATATGGAAATGCGAGCAATAGGGACGATAGAGAGCCAGCGCAAATATAGAAGGTGCTGAGAGTGTAAGCACAGGTAGGGGAAATGGTATGGTAATTAACTTACCCTCGGATGTTAGCTTATTAAAAGCCTAATGCAGCCGCAGTAAATGCAGCATCAAAATCAGTCCTTCCTTCCATATCCCCTAGGTTAAGCATAACGGGCAACCCATCAGCAGCTGAGGGTTTATCGATATACTGTGGCACACGACCTGTTTCATCATACCAGTAGATTGCTAGTAATATATCAGTCTGAAGTCTGAATATATAACTGAATTTTGACAATAACAAAGCATGATAGGCAGCTTACCGTTCATCATCTGCGTATAGCTATCAGAATTTGTACTGGATTTACTTGCGCCGCCATAATTTGGTTGACCAGGGGCGCGCTTGGCCTGTATACGAACATTTCGCGGCATGTACATTCTAAGGTCGGATCCCTCCAATTTCATGTCGTCAACTAGTAGACAAGAAATTACATCAGTATTCTGGTAGAAAAGTAGACTTGTGAAAGATTTTTAGCTTACTATGTGGGTCTGGGGGAGAATTGTCAATGATTTTCGTGTGCATCATCTCATGGACAAGGTATGAAGCCTGAGTTTGAAGCCAGGACAGGTCGTCGGCTTTGGTATAGATGCCATTCGCTATCTCAAGTGCGATATTATTAAGCTTGTCACCTATACTATCGACCATAAAAAAGTGAGGGCACATGTGGATAAAGTAACCTAGAGCCCGTTTTGTCAGTTTCGAATAAATTCCAAATTTAGGATTTAAAAGGAGTTTATACTAAATATAGGGCAACTTACGGTCCCACCAGGCCCAGTGGAGTTCATTCCATGCGCTACGGGTGATGTCAGTAGTTATTTTTGAAAGATAACCCGAGGTGCATCGCTATATGACAACCTTATGGAGCTGCACCCTGAAGTGTGTCCAAACGGCTTAATTAGAAATAGAACGAGTGCATAGGGTTGCTCACTATCCTCCAATGAATTTTTCTCCTATCTTTCTACCACAGTATCCCTTGGGATCCTTGCAAGTAATGGTGATATAGTTATTCCCCGAATCACGGAACTCATTGGCCCTGTTGATATTCGCTTTTGCTATCTGTTAGAACAAGTTAAGAAAGTTTGCGAGAGAAACACTAACCTGTAATTTGGCTAAGGTATGGCTCACTCTGCCAGTCGGTCCCCATCCAATAAGTAGCGGCTTCTTTGTGAGACTGTTTAGCCGGGAATCCCTTAGCACTACCGATGATTTCATAAGCCGACCCAATGTTATGCATCATAACTCTGGATTCAGCGAGACTGCAGGATTTGTGAATATAGAGCCATCCATGTCTTTCTCTTAACGCAAGAGCGCATGCTTCAGAGATGTCGTCGTCGGATGCGGCGCATTCAGGAACATTGGATAGCAGATCAAATCTCATTCCATCTGGCACTAGCGGGAAATTAAGTGCGCTTTCAGGCGCTTCTGGTAGGGTGGGTATAGGTCCTACAGCATTTGGACAGACGTTGTAGTGCACCCAGGCCTTCGCTGTAGTAGGCTCAACGATGAGATAATCTGCTCTTCCTATACCTTTGAGATTTGGGAAATAGATGCACTCGCCACGCGCTGAATGTCCGGCTGCAGCTACTGGACGACCAGTCCATTCAAATGAGCTTCCGGTAGCAGGTATCCTTCCGTTGTTTGTCCAAGCCTCTACTTTGCCATTGAACTTATCAACCCAGAGGTAGTCCGCTCGACCTAATAAACGTCAGTCATGCCATAATATTTGCTGCGAGAAAGACCCACCGTCCCCATTAAGCTAAATAATTGACGGTTAATATATTCTTTCCATGATCATATAAGGTTTGCGCGGAATTTAGACGTGAGACTACTTACATCTGTCGCACTGTCAGTAAGGGTAGCAAGCAGTATGACGGTACAGGATCTTATCAGCGAATCGAAGGTTTTCCCTATCAAAACCCTCCGACCTCTTGACCTGACCAACGTACACCATATTGTTTATACCCATATTTAGGTAACCCACGACCCGACCGTTAGGTTCAATGCAAAGGTAATCAGCCCGCCCATTGCCGTCTATCTGGGTTAGCAAGGAGCACTAGAATTATTACTTTAGCATACCAATGTCCGCAAATCTTAAACCAAGGTCGGTCCGTCCAACGCCCCATCCTTGATTGCACGAAGCAGTGCTAGAAACAATTCCTATGTCGGTCAACGTCAATGTCCCGGCGGCAGTTAACCCATCATTTCGAAGCATACGGACAGCCCCGCTTCCCTTATCGACAAAGAGGATGTCGCATCTACCATCTCCATTCCAGTCGGCAAAATGTACCGCTCTTCGATCGACTATTGGCCAGCTCAAAATATGGTGATAATATTTCCATGATGGTGGGCTATTCTGGTTGCCATAGAGTTCAAAATTGCCATCTTCAGTGACATAGATGTAATCATCGAAGCCGTCGCCCGTCATATCGCAGTAATAAACTCCATCACCGTTCAAGGTTGTCCCACCTTTTCCTCGGTTCTGCCACACGTGAACACCAGGTGGAAGGCCGAGAAAACTCACTGTACTAGTGAAAATGAAATCGTTCCTTTTAGAGCCCCAAATCTTCGCAAACGAGATGTCACCTCTAGTGTTAGCAATGCCCACTCCGCCATGAGTAATTCCTGCGCTCTTCCACACAGGAGCAATGGTCCCAGAACTGAATCCGCGATTATTGATATAGGTGGTGGTTTTACCGGTCAAGCTCACCCAGATGAGGTCATCTCGACCGTCTCCGTTGACCTATTCAAGTTCAGCAACTTAGAAATGTAAATCAGTACAAGCATAAAACTCACGTCCACGAATCTGATACCATCAAGATCAGGAAAGGTTTTCCCGGAAGAAACGACACCCAAATTCTCCCAGAATTGTGGAATACCGCTAGCTACATTGCCGCCGTTGCCCCATCCTTGAATATCGCCATTATCTAAGATTACAAGATAATCCGCACGTCCTAAATTTGTCAGTACTTTCTGTAACATATTAAGCTCTCATAGAATTACCGTTTCCAGTAATGTCTCCAATTCTAATCCTATCTCGAGGCCCTTTATTAAGGAGTATAGGGAGAGCAGTTCCCGTCCAAACGCTGGCAAAGACAGATGGAGGTCCAGTATTGATCCAGACGGTTAGGTCACCGTGCGCATTAAGGCAGAACATATCATCGCGGCCTATATGTAAATAATTAGTAGAACTAAGAATCATCTTCGAGTTTAATGAAGTACATTACCATCATTGTTGCTGTCTGCGAAGTGTAGGCCTTGAATAGGACAATTTATTCCGACCCCCCCGTCGTATGTCGTTGGATCACTAAATTTTCCTAATCCCAGGTTAAGCATTACTTTCATTCCACCGTTATCATCTAACATCCAAACAGCGTCCGCAAGGCCTAAATCAGTCAATCAAGTGTTGTCTTTAAATCGACCTTAGAGAGAAGAGTTTACCATTTCCGTTCAAATCAGCCCAGAACACCTGGGACGTGTCCCCGCCAGGAACCCAATCCAGAACGATACCCTGATGAGTTGAGGCATGCACATAGCCTCCGTCGTTAGTACCAGAGCCTTGCTGTGTTTGAATAGGCCCAATTGCGTTGCCTGGTATTTTCTGGCATTTTGTATCTTCAGTTCCTGATGGAATATCATTTGGCGCACTTGCATCGTTGATCCCAGCAACATCTTCAGGGGGTGAAATAAAGGGCGAAGCGTGGACAATTGCATTGTAGAACACAGTTGCCATCTTCAAATAGCCAGCATCAGTTGGATGGCTGCCGTCGGAATGTAAGTCTGTTGTGCTAAACCAGCTACTATGCATATCCACTAGGAAGATTGATTTTCCTTGTGCTTGCCGACCAGAGACGATGCCAATAAGATTTCCGTTGTAAATAAGAGAATTGGCCTCGACGGCTGCATTTCCATTAGGGAGAAGTGTAGACACAATGATCGTAGTTGTAGGAACGACTTCGAAGATTCTGTCTAGCATTTTGCCCATCCTGATGTGTGCGTTGGCCACGTCAAAATTCTGGCCCATATCGTTTGCTTTGAAAGTCAGCACAAAATCCAGAGAAGGTGAGATGTGTCTTACTTCCTACATGAACAAGAACTATATTTGGGCGAGACGGCAATGACAGTTCAGCTTTCTCTGCAGTCTGTTCAATTCGATACCCAATCCAACCCTCGTTATTGTTATCTGCCATACTGCCTGCTGCAAGACTTCCAACCATATTCACAACATTTCCGCCTTGTACGAGCTTGCTTCTAAGGCCATACCGGTAGCCATTGCCGTCCGTTGATAGATAACCAGTGGTGATTGATGCACCTAAGCATAAGATACGCAGCTTGGCCCCATTTGCGATCGAGCGGGGTGCCAACTGCCGTTTTCCAGTGACATTAAACGTATCATTCTCTCCCACGGCAAGGTCAGCGGTGGCATTGATAGTAGAGGTTATTGGGGTGGGAATAGGTGAATCTGGGACAATTGAAACGATGCGAAATGTTGCAGTCTTAATTTCCTGGTTGTCTGTTTCATTCGAGTGTGCTAAAGCCGCAAATACTTCTTGGGTGGTTAGCTTGCGTTTCTATAGTGTCGCGATATCTGACTAGGAAGTGGAACATACCAGCAGATAAGCGGCATGACACCAATAAGCACCAGTAAAAGCGTGAAATCGTCATCAGAAAGAACAGTGCTAAGATAAATATAAATGAAGCAAGAATTCAACACAGCAGGATCTTGTCCTCTATATCTTGTTGTTCTTCCCTGTGCTATTTTAGACCAATATCTGCGTAGAGTGTCCACTTATGTTGGTTATTTTATTATTTCTGGGATCCCTTGCTGACCTACTGACAAAACTTTTGCTCCGTATAGCCATAGTCTTGGTAGCGCTCTCTCGAGATGTGCTAGATCGAGAATAGATGGATGGTATACCCACTCTCGTGTTGGTTGGACTCGCAATGGTATTGCACTGGCCGATTAATTATTTCAAGGCGTGGAGGCGTAGTGCACGCACATCATAACTTCGTAAAGATAGGTGGCAAGCCTTGAGAGACGCAGCACAGCCATGTTGAGCTCGAATGACATTTGAACTTGACAAAAAATTCTGCTGCATTCCTCTGTAGAGAGAAGATAGCTCGAGGTGACAACTGTCGGATTCCAAGAGTAAAATGGGCAGAAAGTGCTTGCGCTCGTCATTGTGGTCGTTTGTTCTTGTATAATATTATAAATGCATAATGATAAATGAGCTGGGTTTAGCAAGTTGATAGTCTTCCTGTCGAATCTCGCCGGCTGATATCCTTCTTTTCTCACTACCAATGCAACTAAGCGTTGGTGGCGTATTGGACATGCTGCAGAGAAATAAAAATGCCTGCATTTATCGATTCCAAAGGCTCCACTTACCTACTTGGCTCGTAACAACGAATGAATCTCAGTGGTCTCAACTCGATGATTTATCGAAAAGCTTTCTATCTCATATCCAGCATGCAGCTGCAGCTGCAGCTGCGGTTGAAAGTTCTTCATCAGAGTATCCTAGAAGAGGGAAAGCATATTGCACTGAGTACTAAAGCATTTATCAGTGGCAGCTTCCGGTCCAAAAATCAGGTACAACGGCGAAGGAGGGATGTGATGTTGGGTTACTCGGTTGCATAAATAAGTAGCCACAACTTTGACAGCAGTGTGGAGAGAAGTTACCTCCATTAAGCACAGTACATTAAGTACCACGTCTATTATTCATTCTATAATCCAGTATGACTGGTCTATTAGATGAATTATTGACATCTCGGTTGACTGAATACACAATCTGGCCGTAGCTGGCATGTGCGCAACTAATTTCGGACTCGAGGGATCTCGTTGTTATTATAAAACAACTATGCCAAGCGTATGTGCCAAGCCAATATGCATTTGTTCCGCCCAACCGCGAATACCACTTATTCGCGGTTGGGCCGGAAACCCATACGAACATCCAAATGACCACATCAATCCATTCGGCAATACTAGAAATGTCTAAAGAGCGATAGAAGAGACGGGACGAAGATGCGGATTATATACCAACCTAATGGCTATAGTTCCATTTTATCTTATTTTTAAGTAAAAAAATAAAACATAAATTAAAAATATAAGTGTGCTGCAGCCTTATTGGTTATAGGCTTCGTCCAGAACAGGCAGGATTGGTAGTTAACCGATCTACTAAACCTGTTTAGTAAGGTTACAACTGACGTTGACAAATCTCAGGCGAGCACTGCAGGCCCCCAACTTTAACCTGTCAAGAGCATGTTCCTTCTTAAACTTCACAACCTCTAACGTCGTCAATATAGCATTCCTCGCTTTGGGGAGGCCATATGTTGACTTTTCCCTAACATGCTGCTCTATATGAGATTCTCTCCTAGGGGAATAATTACGTGCATAGGACTTATATTCTTCTCCTTAGCTGCAGGAACGTCAATATGCAGCGACTGCCCGAATGCTGCGCGTTGGAGTGCTCCTGGAGTTGGCTTTGACCTCACACTCGACTATGGGTATTTTTTCTGAAATGCCCACATGCTACAGCAGCTAACGAAAATATAGAACATCAGCCGTTCATTTCTTAAATGGAACGACAGTCCCCAACGCTGCCATCGAGGGAAATGTAGCATACAAGCAGCAGATGCTAGAGCTCGTTCAAACAGCTGTAGCGGGCAACTGGACAGGAGGTGTTGAACTCTCTGCCCCTACTTGGCTTCATTACATCAAGGGGCTTTTTACTTCGCCATCACCAACACCACTTCAGTTGATGCTCGGGTCATTGAAGGTTGATACAGAAGCGTATTTAGGGCACGCAGTTCACTTCGCTGAGGTATCCTTTCCTGTATGGCTGGAGATGGATAGCTACCAGCTACACACCATCGACTTAGCGCTTAGACAACTTGGAATTACTCGCACAACCAAGGTTTTCCCCCAGGCTATACGTGCAGCTGCCAAAGCTTACGCAAGACACAACTTGCCTACTGGTCCACAAGCCCAATGGGAGCTAGGTCTTGACTATAGCCGCTCAGCATTAGCGATTGCCGTTGACGAACTCGACAGAGGAGTCTACGAAAATTTTGTATGGAAGATCCGTACTGATTTAGGATACGATTCGGCATGGAATCACCCCATCGACCCTCAGGTTGGATCCTTGATCGCAAAGCCACATTATTGGGAAGTGGTGGAAGAGGAGCTCAGACAAGCTCTGAAAGTCGTAGGTAATGCGAAAATAGAGCGTTTGACCTTAGTAGGAGATAGGATTATAGGTGATGAGCATCTTTTGAAAATCTTGAGTAAGATTCTGGGGACAGAGACATGCAACAATGCTCTTCGCAAGATTACAGCTCTTCAAGAGCGCGGGATTATAGTCAATCCTCTGTTCGCAGCAGCTATGGGACAAGCACAAACATCAGACGCAGTTAGAGACTGGTCTCCAAGTGGCTGTTCCTACGCCGGAAACTGTCCGGGGTCTGAGGATTTACGTAGTGAGCTCTAATATATAGAACAAGAATATTACTACTAGTATAGTTCTTAGTATTATTTAGGATTCTTTCACCATTCATGCGACTCTCTGTGTACGGATCTTGGGGTATCTACTACGGTGGATTGAAGCGAGGGCAGGACTACTTGCGCATGGACGATTCGAACAATCACCTTGCAGCGCCAAGAGTCTGGACTCATGCGGCGGCCAGATCAAACCCTCCACGCCCTCAACCGTCTCCACCATTTACCCTACCGAGTAACTAGTACGAGTACCTCAACATCACATTACTCCCTGAATTTCTGGATCGGAAGCTGCCAGTCTGAAATATACTGGGGTACTTAAGTTTTCCCTCGCCCAGGGTTCTCTGCATAAGAACCTGTAGTATACTGCATCCCCCTGAAGCTCGGAGATTCCCCTACGGCATCTTTATAACCTTTGCTCGATTCCAAAGACAATTGCAGGCTCACCAGATAATTCTGCATCGTCTCCAATTCCAATCACAGGTAATGGGTTCAAGTTCTCATATTTTGGTGCCGCAATTCCAGTCGGCCATCCGACCTGAAGAGTGAATCAACGGCAAAGGGCTGTAGCAGGTTTGAGTATCGCGCTTTGAGAGCAGGGTCATCTTTGCCAAATTCGAACATTTTGTCTGTGGTAGGGGGCTTCGGTTGCGTATTTTTACTCCAATTAACTGGCTTTCCAGAGGGGGTCCATAAATAATCAGGTATGGAAGCTGGAGAGGCCTGTGGCTCAATTGGTTTTGGGCTGAGTGGAATGACTAGAGACGGCGTTGGACCTGGTGTGGAATTTGGGTCTTGTTTGATATCCGAAGTGGAGGTCATCTGGTTGGTGGAGGGAGATTAGTATGCAACATGGAATCGTGAGTGGCTTGGGTAGAGAACCTTTTGGGAGAAGCGCCTTCCTGCCACTCCGGAGCGTACTGTGGTAAAGACTATGCTTCTGATATAGTCCGGTCGTGGGATATAGAGATAGTGGAGGAGCAGGGCCGTAGAACCAAATCGGGAAAGTGGACATAGTCTAGCCAAGGGGGGACGAGACGACAGTTGAAGGGTACCATTCAGTATTTTTTAGCGGCAAAGGAAAAGGTTGCGAAAGAGCTCTTAATGCAAGCAAACCTGTTGCTATTCATCGTCGGGCTACCTTGGTTAACTTGATACCCAATCAAATGAATAAACTACAGACTCTAATACATTAATGCTTCTTCTGTTGCGAGTTGCTGCCACCTCTCTCACGCCGCCACCACTACATCTTGTCACCGGTAGATTTCAGTCACCGCGTGCTTGTCACTACTACTTACTGCGTTTGGCCTGTATCGCAATCGAGGCTACCGTCTGCCTCACACTGTCGATGATATCGAAGAGACCTTGAATATTTGGTGGGTCGTGCGTCTCCTGATCTACCAGGTAGATCGCATACATTCAATTGAAGTTCGGTGGGACCTCAGTATAGCCCAGTCTCTGGAGGTATTTGACATCTCCGCTGCCTGATATGGCAAGGAGTTTCCCTAGATGATAGCTCGTATCACCAGCGGAAGTCGACTATATGCCGTCGACGTAAATTGAAATTTGTGCCTTCCGGCAAGCTGACTGGGTTCCATGATTTTGTAAATATTCATACCATCGTACATACTCGCATGGGCCAATTGATATATATCAATAATTTTTAGACGTTACCAATGTCTCCCCAGCTGCCCCACACAGCATGCCTCATATAGGTAAAAGCTTTCCCACCACGGAGATGGGGGGTTTTTATAACCCTTGTGAGTCCATTGACGCGGTCCTTTTGTCATCGTTACAGCACATGTGTCTGAGACAAAATAATAAGAAAAAAGACGTACAACCAGTTAAGAAGAGAGAAAGAAGATATAGACAGAAAAGGGGGATTAGGGGGGTAGGTAGTAAAGCGGGGGGGAAGGGGGTAAAGACAGACAGCGACTTGTAGACAAAGTAAAATAAGCTGGCAGAGATAAAGATATATACATAATTAGGACTATAAACAACATAAGCGGCCTAATACTAGGGGAAATTTCATGTCTCTATGTGTTGGTCAACCGGATATACATTATGTGAGGCGTTGATAATCTATCTCATTTTAATCTATCTCATTTCAAAGCTAGATGGTGAACCAGCAAGTTGGTAGGCCAACTTAGCAAAGGAAAACAAGGGGACTTTCAAGAAGGTGGCAACACTCCTCATCACCAGATACGGTCGAGATGAAGCACGCTGTCACGTAGAATACTGTCGTCACGAGTATGCTGTCGCTATACTCCTGTCACCACCTTACACGACCTACCGTTGCGATCTTCTCACCGTGAGATAACTTGCAATTGTATTCCTGACAGGCCTCATGGCTTTGTCAGGCTCTCGGATGGGTACCTGGGCCTAGCCGTTGGACCAACACGCATCCTAGCCATTGAAGTTGAACTTTTTTTGGTAGCCCCTTTACCACACAACCTCCGTTCAGAAGCCGTCAGAATATAGTCTTTATTCGGAGTTGCATGTTTGGACCGAGTGGTATCGCTTGATCACTTTCACCATCAAGGTAGAGTGACGTTGATGGAGATTATAAGAATCGGAGGCAGTGGAGCGGGTGGGAAAGGAGCGTAAACGGAGAACTATGAGAAGGCAGATGAGGAGGCAGAGAAACGGGGGAAATATAGATAAGACAATGAAGCCAAGAACACATATGATGAAGATAAACACAGAGAAGAGTGTTTGTGACAACTACAAATCCCACGAGCGACCTCCCTTAGTCCCTTTCCAAACCTCTAGCATATATATTCCCGCCCGTTGACTACACCTCAGCTAGTAACGCTATCGGCACTGTAGAAATAGACAGCGCTGATTATGAGTTCTGGGGAGAGAAACCTTACTACTGAGTGCTTCATCACGCTCAACCCTGCGAGTCTATCATCGTTGAGGATGCCCCTTTCTTTCTCGCCACCACAGAATGCTGTTGCCGCGAGTATGCTACCGCCGCAATCCTGTCACCGCACTAGCCTCTCACCACATTTCATTCGCCCGTAAAATACATATGCGAGGTCTAGCGCGGTGGTCTCTGTAATTAAAGTACTATAGCCAGACTCGTGGGCGCTTTTCTTCTTGAGGTTCTTCTTTCTTGAAGAATATATGTGCAGCTTCTTCGTAAGAACGCGCATTCGCCCTGAATATATTTGTTGTTGCTGTCTGTTACTCAAGTTTCTGATCTACATGCTTTTACGACGAGATCAAGGCGACGGATGCAATCCTATCAGAATTACTCCCAAGAGTGCCTCCTTATATAGGGGACTCATCACCAAACCCCTCACAAAAGCATCATCACGCATTCACAGTGAACGGTCAGCATCATTACACCACAGATCTATAGAACAGATCAAGCATTACCAGCCTCGACAGCTGAAATTTGAGGACTTACCGAAAGTCTAGAGTATTGACCAGCGAAGTCGAAGAAAATGATCCCGAGTGCACCCTGAAGATAAGGAGGCCAAACCGTTAACATCAAGCACCGAGACCTTTGAGTTGATCATGGTCAACGCCCTTTATTCGGGATCCCAAGTCTAAGGGTGTTCAGCGGTGACATCATGTTTATAAGTGGTTGGTCCGGATGTGTGGTCACGAGGTAATCTAATCCCAGGACCGTCGTTGAGGAAGCCCCCTTTTTTGCCCTGCCACCGTAGAATGCTGTTATCAGAAGTATGCTACTGGTACTCCACATTCCTGTCACCATCTCACACTCACCGGTCTAATCCTGTCGCCGCACCAACCTCCCAATACACTCCTCTATACGCCTCTGAGGCCAGGCGCTGCTGCTAAGACCACGGTAACGCTATGATTTGGGCAACACCCGGCGAATCCTACGTCCACTAAGCCACCCGCGTGGGGCGCTGGTGGGAGTGTTGGCCACAGCACCTCGTCTTGCCTTCTCCTTTCCGCCGGAAGAGTGGTTTATACCTCCCCCCCTGCCTTTTTTCCCGTCGGCTAGTTCCCTCTCACTAAAGTGAGGTGAGATGGAGTCTCTCTGTGTAGGTCGGCCAGGGCAACAAGCACTTAGGGTTAAAATCAGATGTAGGGGTTTTGATGGGAGCGCTATTTGAGAAAACATAAGTTGGCGAAAATAGAACTGAAGTGAGGAATTAATTTTTTTAACCCCTTTTTATTTTATTTTTAAACTTTATTCAATTTGATAAACTAAAACTTATTTGAACCAGTGTTCGGCACGGATGCCAATATACCCGTGGTATCCGGGTATATCCTCACGGATATACCTACCCGGTGATATTTTAGGAGTATCCGGCGTATCTGGATACTCTCGAGTATATATCCGGATATATGCTAAGAATAGCCAAGCGTAGCCAAGACCTCTTTTTTCCAACGTCGTGAGACCGGTATTGATGCTGTATAAAGTGATAATTATCCTTAGAATGAGCGACTCGTCGTTATCAGATTTACTAACGGAGCTTGAGGGCTATAATAGCTATGATACTCATAATGAGCCAAGTCTGCTAACGCTGCCGCCCCCTATTCGTATTCAACAGGATATTAATCCTACACCACTCTAGCTTTAGCCTCTAGGACGAATGCTACCACTAACGTCGTTAATACTATTTACGAAGCTATTGTATTCACGATTGATACTTGATAGTAACCTACCTATAGTTAAAGTAACTTACTTATAACTAGACTGTAGATATTCCCCTCTACCGTAGCTATTAAGTTAGACTTTAACTAGTAATCTTTAGAAGCACTATACGTAGAAGCATCTAACAGTAGCATATTTAATGAAAGGTTATATAGTTACGCCGTTAAGCCCATTAAGTAGTGTATCATCGTTTTTTAATCTATAGCTATAGAACCTATAAGCCTAGCCTACTCTAGCATTAAATAGTAGAATAAAATACTAAGAGCTATTACTCTCATTTGTTATATTAAATAACCTCTCCTTACGACTTATTAAGAGCTATTCGTTCCATTAATTAGTATAGTTCTTAAGCCTAAGTACTCTGTCGATATCGTCGCGAACACTACACTAAGAGCTATAGCAGTAATTCTCATATCACTAAGGATTGCTATAATTAGAACTCTAGTCTCATATTACCTATAGCGGCTAGATATCTATTATAATAGATGCATGGACTACACGGAACTATATAGAGTACGCTACTGTTATAGGTCATTAGATTAACAAGAAGTGGTAACACTAGTGCGTATTACTTGATATAATCCACCTTTAAGAGCTAATTCATAGCGGCGAATATCTTGCTTAAGAGTTAGCTATAGTAACAGATAGCTTTGAAATTATAGGTGCTATATTTACTTATACATAGGATAATGCCTTAGTAAATACTATAATGCTTTTAGAATATAAGAAAATAGCTAGCAAGTAGTAGATAACTATTTAACAGCTATAGACGTTTACTATAAAGGAAGGGGACGTTTAGTACATTACTCATATTATTAATCTTATAGTTCAAGCTACTTTAAAGAGCTTGAAAGCCACCCTAGATATAGAAACAGAAGCGTACTAGTGTTAGCAAGGGCTTGCTTAGATTCCGTAGCGTATTAACAACGCTTCTACTAAAGTATTAGCTACACTTAAGAAGCTCTAAAGGCATATTTATGTCTTTCGAAACCAAAGAGCGTAGAAGGATGCTTTATAGAAGTAGATAGAAGCTGCTAGCTAGAAGCCACGCTAGTTATCACTTAATATGCTTATACGCTAGAATTTAATGTATTATATGCTTAAAACAGCTATAAAGCTCTAAATACTAATCACTATAGTATGCTCTACATAGAAGCTTGATATTAGTATGAAGGATATTACATTAACAAGTAACGATTAGACTATTATTAAAGCTCTTAAACGATTATTCTTAGTATTCTTAAAGCCGTTAAGACAGCTATAAAGTGATTCATATCTAACACTTAACTTTACTATTCCTCTTTACTTAAAGATGATAAATAAGGTCATATCACTACAAGAAGAGCTTAGTAAAAGCTCTACAATTAGAGTAGCTTGTGGAGCTACACTTTAAAAGCTAAATGAGTATTATACTCTTATAACAAGTCAGTAGTGTAAGCACTTAGCTGTTGCTATAATTTACGATCTACGAATGAATCATATAGTATTTAAGAAGATATATCTAAATGCTATAGACGATATACGAAGATCATGAGCAAGAGCGTAGTTCGAAGATGTTTATAGAACGTACCAAAGGCGTGAGTATCACCTTAATATAGAGCGAATTACTCACGAAACAGCTCTTGCAGAAGCAATAGGTGCTACTACTACAATAGATCAAGAACCTGATTCTAACGAAGATCTATTTGCGTTAGAAGGCTTAGCTTTTCAAGAGCCAGAATGGAGGCGCTAGATGCTTGAACCACGGCCTAGTGAGCACACTGATATTCTCAAATATTAGTGCGCAAAGCAATACTAATATCTAGTTATTGCCCGTATTGCTCGAGATCATCTGGCAATTCTAGCAACCTCCGTAGCTTCTGAACGGGTATTTAGTAATGGTAGCGATATTATCACAAAGAAGCGGAACAGGTTATCACCGCCAACGATCAGATATTTACTATGCTTACAGAATTAGGGTAAAATACGGGAGGCTGATAGCGACGGCGATGATGCTAACGATGAAGCGCCTAAATAGGGGCTCGCGGAAAGTGGGGGGGCTCGCGGAAAGGGGTTTACTACTGTTATCAAAAGCTTCATTTTTTTTTATATACGCTATTCTATTTTTATATACAATATTCAGCCTCATGTATCCGGATATATACCCTACCCTACCCGTCAGATCGTCGCCGGATATATATCCTACCCGTGAGCTTCACGGATACTACCCGGATATGTATCCGCCGAACACTGATTTGAACAACACATCATCCCCCCCTTTCGCCTCTTTCACTCAGTGATAAATAAATGATACAAAATGATATCCACTCCACACAAGGCGAGGACGCTATTTCAGGTCATCGAGAGGAGACTCGAATACCTTGGTGACAACATCCATTTTAGTAACTTACTTGATGAGATGGAGTTACATGGATCGAGCCCGTGGTGTCCTTTCAACCGCGTGCGAGAACATGATGGTCTTCTCACCACTACTATCCTGTCACCGCAACCCCCGTATCCCCCCCACCATGGCATTCCTATCACCACTCCACCCCCACCGCCGCATTCCTGTCCCCACACAATCATCATATTTTCCCCTCGTACTCTGCTCTAAGCTTTGCTCCCGCCTAAGCACGGGAATCCTTCTCCTAGGGAAGCTCAGCGGCGGTGCTCTCTTTGCATGCGCGGAATATTCTCTTCTGGACCTTGCTTCTCGGCCTCAAGCTTTGATACTATAGCTGTTGCCTCCTTGGGTAAGACGTTGAAGTCTTTCTGCGCCTGAACCCCACCAATAACGCCCCCTGAAATATGGGATACGCACCCAACTCTGCCTGTCATCTTCCTCGTCCGGCTCGGGCGGGGGAAGGGGTATTTATACCCCTCTTTCCGACCAACTCTCGCCCATCTACTGATACCCTAATTTGTGATGTTTGGGTGGTTTGGTTTTGGTTGGTATTGGTGTGTTGTGGAATGGTATGGTATGGTGTGGGATTTGGCATTGAGATTATTGAGATATTTTGAAGAGGAGAGAAGTTCTCTTCTCGGACTCCCTTGGTTATAGACTCTCACATATCCGAAGGGATGCGAACTACCACCCCAACCAAACAGCTCAACCGACTGAAGCCGGAGGAGGAGGGGGGGTTGTATATATCACCCCCCCACCCCACCTGTCCTCACCCAGCACTCAAGAAACAACACACGAAGTGCCATATGAACATGTGTGCCCCTCTCATATAGCCAAACGCCTTCTGGCATCAGGAGGTGCGGGGTTGAGTGGGCTTGATGATCTGATCAGTGAGACAGGAGGGTGCTGTCACCGCATACCTCTCACCGAGGAGTAATCCTGTCACCATCCATCCAGTCCTGTCACCGCACACCCCCGTCACCGTCGAGGCCTCCCACCCTCCGAGCCCCGTAGAACGTATGAGTGAGATGACGTGCTATGCCGCTGGAAACTCGCAGGGACTTTCTGTATACGGTCGATCAGAGGACTACGGGCAAAGGCTCCGGGTGCGAGGATATAAGCGAGCGTGTATTCGCCGCTCCCACGTTGTCGAAAGAGAGAGTAGGCGTACTCATGCAGGGCCTGTGCCTCGGTTTCTGGAAGGTGGCTGAAGCGGCGGGATGTCCATCCTGACACGAACCGAGACGGACAGTCCTGTCTAGCCGCTCGCTCTTCCACCTATAGTCTGGGATTGTTCGTGTAAGAACGGCTGCAGGACCATCTCGGGGGTTGGAGGGGGTTTATATCCTCCCTCTTAAGCCCCCATACCCATCACGACGCTGTGAGGGTACTCTAGGATGGGGATGGATGTAGATGACTTGCGCTCTAGGTCAGGTGTGTGATTGATACGACAAAATTATTATTCCTACATACAGTACGGTATCTACACCCTTCCCCCCCCCACCAACAAAACTTCATATAACCACAGCCAGACCCTCTCAGCTAGCTACCACATCACCCATCTCGGGTTTCACACCCGTTCTATCAGCGAGTGACACCTCTACACCCCCATCTCCACCCCCATCTCCGCCCTCCACAACGCCTTCTGCGCTGGGACTCGCATCCTCTTCCCCCTCACCCTCCTCCTCACTCTCCTCCTCCTCCTCGGAACTGGAGCCGCTGGAACTCGTATCGCTATCCTCCACCCCTTCCTTCCCCCCTCCCTCCCCCTCTCCCTCCTCCCCACCCCCATCACCCCCATCTCCACCCTCACCACCCTCAACCTCAAACCCCCCAGGTATAGCCATAGAAGCAGGAAAAACATACACCCTCGGGAACTCCAACACCACCTTCCCCGATAACTGCGCGTCCAGCCCCTCGTCGCCGCGCAGGGGTATGAGCACCGTCGGCCCAGAAGCGAGAGTGAGAGGGCGGTGGAGGTAGAACTTGTACTCCTCATTTTTTGGCGGTGGCTTGGGCTTTTCATCACCCTTCCCAGCCTCCTCTGTACCGGTATCCTGTTGCACCACCTCCCCACCCGCCGTCATCGACGCCTCGCTTGTATCCGGCTGTAGCTGTGGCTGTGGCTCTGGCACAGGCGACCCAGCCCCAGCTTCTGGAGACGTCTTAACCCTCTTCCCACCCCGTTCGGCAACCTCAGCAGCTCTCCTCCGCTTCTCCCCCGCCTTCTCTTCCGGCGTCAGAGTCGCGCGCCGCGCTTCCTCGATGAAAGCCGTGTATGCCTCATTCAGCGGTGTGGTAGACAGGATTTTGCTAAGTGGGCCGAGCATTCCTGGGACTGGTGAGGGGGTGGCTACTGTAGCTGCCGTGGTGAATGTGTTGTTGGTGTTGATGCTGGCAGTGGAAGTGATGGTGGTGGGCGTTGCAGTGACAGGAGCAACCCACTCAACCTGCCACACCAAACACCCCCTCTTCCTACTCCAACTCGTCCCATTTGCCTTCCTCCTCCCCATCCCCGCCGGCAACCTCTCCCACCTCACCCCCCTCCCCTCAATCTCCCTCCCAACCTTCTTCTCCGCCTCCCCCATCCCCATTTCCCTCCCCCCCCTCCCCCTCCTCTCCTGCCCAAACCCCGGCCCCCCCCTCACCTCCCCCCCCGCCACCAGTCCCCCTTCAACTATCACCTTATCGCTCCTCTCCACGCCGCGCTCGATCTTGGAGAGGAAATTGTAGTCGTGGTCTACCCCCGCCGGCGTGGCGAGCTCGCGCATGGGTTTGTAGAGGGTGGGGTCCCGCACGCCGGTGCAGTCGGCGCGTCGCTTGTGGGTTAGGACGCAGGTGAGGGAGCAGGAGCGGAGGGAGCAGCGGGGGCAGGTGTAGAGGGGGGGGTGGAGGTGGCAGGTTGGGCAGAGGGTGTGAAGGGGGGGGTCGGACATGGTTGGTGTTGGTGGCGTGGTGGTGGTGGTGGTGGTGGTGTTGTGGCTGTGGATGTGTGAGGGTACTGGGAAGCTGTTATTGTTCTTGGGTATTGTGTGTGGTGGTCGTGTGTGTGGAGTGTGGAGTGGTGTTGATATCTTCGGATCCGAGTTGATGGGGATCGCGTGAAGCTGTCGCTCACTGCTTCTCTCGTCGAGCTTTTCGTGCGCCTCTTCGTGCGAGATATGGCTTGTCGCTATGCACCGGGGCGATTCTGATCACTGCTGGTTGCTCAATGGGTATCTTTCACCAGCGTCGTCTGGTTGTGTTATGTCGTCGCAACTGCCAAAGCAAAGATCAAGGTATCGATCACAATGCCTGTCCAAGGACCTTCTCTCCTCTTTTCGAAAAGCAGAATACCTCCCCAAATATCTTGCTCTCGCGCCCAAAGCCTCAAAAGAACAAAACAACCCTCGTGAATCAGCGCACTCGTCCTGCTGTTGTCTTGTTCGTTGCCCGTTATCCAACCTTCAATCCTTCCCTTCGCCTCTCCAAAAAAATCCCCGATAAGAAAACAACCTTTGCGTCCCAATCTCTTATCGCTTTCTCCACCCATCACGTGACACGGCCTTCTTTCAATCGCAGTGCCTTTCCTTTGTTGGGTACGTACCTTCCTCTCACCAAGGTGCCCGAAACCACAACTCCCGGCGCGACCGCCGTCACGCCGTACTGTGGACCCAGAAATAGACCCAGAACCACCTCCAAAGCGCGTCCGCCTCGTCTCGGATACTGTGACGGGCTGCCCCGTTGTTTGTGTGTCTCGTCTCGGCTTTGTGCGATGGGCCAATCGGGGGGTAGGTTACGGGGGTACGGAGATGGGAAAGGTGAGGTTGGGATAGGGAGGGGAGGGATCGGCGGGGTGGGTTTGCTGGGTTTGTGCTAGGAGGGAGCTGAAGATGGAGGTGGATGTGGATTTTGAGGTGGATGCGGGTGTACTGCAAGCACTTTACGCTGCAAGTTAGTGGACTGGACTGGACTGGATGGACTGGACTGGAAGTTAGTGCACCGGACTGCTGTTGGTGCACTACTGAACTGGACTGGACCAGACCGGACTGACGTCTCCTCGCATCTCACGCCAGACGAGGAGACGTCGGAGATAATCCCGAGGATGTGGGCGTGTTGAGACAGTTTTGTCCAGTGTCTTGGACGACGCTGATGGGTTTTTGTTCGGGGATTGGGGACGGTGATGGATGGGGTACAGCAAAATTGATGGTGTACAGGAGAATACAGTCATTTATGATGATGGGAATGCAGGTTGTTCCAGATATCTCCATGGCGGGGAGGAGGGGAGAGTGTGTCTGAGGAGAGTGTCTGGGGATATTGTCTCTGAGGAT